>SNQJ01S0056824.1:29717-61279 GCA_010110895.2 Picea sitchensis | reverse complement strand
CCCATTCAAGAGCATTTAACCAAGATTTTGCGGAGAGTTATATTATCGGCTCCAACTGTTCATTTCAACCATCATCTAGAGAAAACCAATGTTCTCATAAACCTATGGCATCATCTCAACAACAGTTCTGTGGAGATACAGTGAACATATTCGGGTACAAGGACCAGAACTTCCAGTGGTCCAGGGCATATTCTTATTACTCAACCCCTGCCACCCAGAACGAAGTAATTTGGACCTCTGGGATTGCTCGTGCAGGCTGTGTCCCTGAAGTTTTTGACTGTAAGGAGTTGGTCTCTTGGTGCACCGATAAATTTATTTCAGAAAAAAGAATTATTCCACTACGAGACCACTCTTTTGTTTCTTATTCACGTCAGGTCTTTTGCTAGATGTTAAGATTGTTGAAGCCAACATTAACATTTGTTGTCACAGGGGCAGACCCAGGGTTCAATGCTACAACAACGCACCAACAAAACCCTAACTACTGGCCCTTTCGACAACACTTGCGGAGCAGATGAAGTCTCACCTGAGGTAGAGGCAGGGGTGGTTGAAGGACTCAAGTGTTTGCAACCTTAGTTGGGACACAGATCTGTGATTATAATACTTAATACAACTCTTAGTGCCATCAGTTCCTTAATATGTAATCACTATTTACTTTGTTGATACAACAGAGCTTCGCAGTATTCACATCAATCTATAGTACTCAAGCACTTAGCATATACAAATGGATCAGAATGAGCATATCAAGCACTAAACATGACTATCTAGATCAAATTTAATATTCTCACATATGATAAACACAAAGCATAAATAGATCTATCTAAACATATCAGATCACTTAGCATATAACATATGAACACATCAAGACAAAGCACAAAGCACACAATGCAGTGTTTATGTGGTTCACCCCCACCCTGGGGCTACATCCACCAACTCTTCTTCATTATTGTCTTCGATCAATTGGTTACAAGCACAGAGCCTCAAAACCCTTACTCCGCATAGGATAGAAGATCTGCTCAGCTCGCTAGATCCTTCTTCCTTGCGCTACAGCACAAAGCCTTCTACAATCTCTCACAAGGACTTGCACTCAGCTCTGCAAGTCTTACACAGGATGCACTAAGCCTTGATCACACAGATTCAACTCTTGGCACTTAGCCTACATCACATAAATGTTGATTTCACTAATTCTCTATATGGCCTAGACATCTATGTATACATACAAAATAGGTCTAAACATGGGTAAACCCATGGGTCGACATCCCCTTCCCGTTACATATTCCCAAAAACCCAAAAAGGGGGCCAAAAGGGAATCGAGATCCCGTGATCTCTACTTTGTCTTGCGCTCCACCTTCGACAGGCTGTCGAAGTCTCAGAATAGGTCAACATGACCAAGAAACTCCCAAAACTTGCTAAAGGGCCAACAGGCCCCCAACACTCACATGTGACTCGTCCCAAGTCACTCTGGTCTAAGCAATTTTGCCTCGAACACCTCAAGCTTGGCTCGAGCTGCTTCGACTTGCTGCTTCATTGTGGCCTCTTGTTCAGTGAACTCTTGTATTACTACGTCATTCATTGGTCCTTCTAGGCGTTGTTCTGCTGTGAGGACGACCTGTTCTAGCTCTGCTTCTTGGCTCTCGACCTCTGTAAACAACATGCATGCCTTATCTTGCACAAGTTGAAGTCGTTGAGTGACTTCCATCACTTTGCTTTGAAGCATATGGATCTACTGATGAGCTTTATGTTGTTCATGAGACCTCTTCATTCTGTCTACAGTGGACAAGGCCATCAGTTGCACCTATAGTGTATTTGCGTGCTTCTTCGCTTCCTGGAGCTGTGACTCCAGCGACTATAACTCCTAATTCTCATTGAGGTTTTCATATTTTTGAGCGCTTTGGTTACTCAGCGGCTTGCACTCCGAGGCAAGAGATTTTAATCTGTCAACTTCGTTGCGGGCAGTGGCTTCCCTTTGGTCTTGTACGTCTTGAGGGGTCTTGGGCATAGTGCGGAGCTCTAAGTTGGCTATGCGTTGTTGGAGCTGTTGGATTACATCTTCGAGTTGTGCCACCTGTTGTGGAACTTGTTCTTCTGCCTTTACTTCAATGACTGTCAGAGAGCGAAGTGCTCTGTGGACCATCTCCTGTACTTCGAGTTGCTCTGCGAGCAACTATTCTTTTTCTTTATGCAGTTGGAATTTCTCTTTAGCGAACCTCTCTTGCAGAGTAATCTTCTCGCGTTCGACAGTACTGCGCTGCTCTAGAAGGTCTTCCTGTGCTTGTGCCAAAGCCTGGGTGGCTTGCGTTTTTTCCTCCTGTGCTCATCGAAGGCGAGCTTCGACTGTATCAACGATTTGGTGGAGTTGAGCTGGCTCATCTCCTATTTTTGGTGTTCCTGCTAATAGAGGCGCAGTAGAAACTGTGCGGTTGGACCGTAGTGCCTGCTGCACTTCTTAAAGTTCAACCTTGATCTGACTAAACACCTCCTCATGCTTAGCTTCCTGCTTCTCTGCTATCTCTAGCGAAGCATCATTCAGTGCTGCGATGATAAAGTCCAAGTTGTCTGAGGTGAGGGTGGACTCAAACATAGTCCTGGTTGCTTTCGATTTCTTCCTTGAGGAAGGTTTCGAAGGGGAAACCTTCCTTTTCTTTGAGGGGTCCTCCTCGTCTCTAGGTGGTGTAACCTCTCCTTTATTTTGTTCCACTTATGTGCCATCTATCTCTCCGCCATCACCTCCTTTCCTAGGTGAGATAGAAGCAGTCTTCGTCGAGGTACTGTCGACATCTTAGGCTTCTTCATTTTTCTTGGTCTTCCTCGGTCTAGGTGCATCCGTCATAGTTTCTGGACTATAAACATCGGACATATTCGTAGGGTTCACTGGAACAAGGAGGTATACCAACCATTCCTTGGTAATCTCTTCCAAGTCATCGTCCTTCAACTTGTAGTATGACTGCAGCTGTTGTTTATGCTCATCAACAAGCATTGTGATATAGATGAAATGGCGATCTGCATTGAATTTCATCAATGGCCTAAACCCGTGGAGTGTGTTCGGGGTTATACGAGGCTCAGATTGGATAGCGGTCTCCAGCTGGGTGTAATAAGTGTGGAATACGACATTTGATTGCCACTGCTTGTTTATGTCGTTGGAGTACCACAGCATATTGAGCTTCACGGCCAGCGGTTCAAATGGCTCAATGTCCGGGAAGGTTTCACCTTCCAGCATCTCCCATGCGATGAACGCAATTAAGATGAGAAGACAACTGAAGTGGAACTCATATCCTTGGTCTTGTGCTTCCCTGCAGTCTAGTTCTAACTGGTTCACCAAGTACTTCGCCCAATTCATGTGTAGGCCCTTCATGCACTTCCCTGTGAGGTTGACTACAAATTGGTTACTTGGGTGGGTTGGTTCTTGAGAACTAATTTCCTTGCGATCAGTCGATAGGCCAGGTGCACTGCGTCGCTCTGGATAGAGGCTACCTTGTATCCTCATGTGCCCTTCTCTACATCTTCGTAAGTATCCTTTATCCTTTGGGCGAGAGCACGATCCGCGATTTTTCCGGGGTAGAAATCCTGTGGGTCGGTGCCTTGCATGCTTAGCACTGTGATCTGATTGATCAATGTTGGATCCACTGTAATGCAGCGGTTCAACCACAAATAACCTCCATGATAGCAATATAGCAGTAATTTGACGCATGCATTCACCTCCTGGTGTCGCCCGAAGTGTGGAATCTTCATAAGATTCAGTAGGGTGGACTGCTCGAGGTTTTGGGTCCATGACTGAGGGGTAATCTTTGATTTCTTTCCTTTGGTTCTCGTCGGATACTTATGTGGGGCGAGCATGTTGTAAACCTTCTTGTCGTCGAGGTTGAAGTCGTTAAACTTCAACGCTACAATCTTATCCTGGTCAGCACGAACTACGCACACCTCTTTCGGAAGGCACACAGTGACCAATGCGTATTCAAAGTCTCTGGGCACATAGTCTCGGTTGATTGAGCCACTCAGAGGTGGTAGATAGGCAGGCAAAATGCTCGGAATCATCTTGGCATTTGCGATATCGTCTCTGTGCTTCGTTCGTTTCTCATCAGCTGGCCGGGATGGTCTGGCTCGAGCAGTGGAAAAAGAGGCTTGCATTCCTCTCATCGAAGATGCTTGTACACCTATAGACATTCCTCTCTCTGACATGACTCTTTCAGTCATCAAGTTGAGGAGAACTTCTGTCACTAATTCTTCATCTGTGTTGAGCTCGTTGGACATACGCGCTCGGGATTAAAATTATCGGGGTCACGATGGACTTAGACACTGCACTGGAATACTAGCAAGGGCACAATGATCACTATATGCAATTCGTTCAGTCTGTGGGCTTCAAATTCTCAGTTTGCAAAAGTGTTCTTCGTGCATGGCGTGAAGGGATAAGTAGGAAACTTGGCAATGGTTCACGTGAAACGGTTATGAACCCCTATTAACTCTTGTTTGATCCGTTATGGTGTGGTCCAATAGGCTAATGAGGAACCTTTATTGCTTTTATGTCCGTTCGGAGCGGAAGTTGAACGGATATATTGGGTCCAACGGCTATATTTCTTCGTCATGGCAAAGTGCCATGTGTCATTGTTCTGATATCCTGACGAAGCTCCAATTCTGCAAATTTTCTCTCTGTGAAGTTCCCTCTGGAACCTTCTGCAACTTATCTCCCTTCTTACTTTGTTTCCTCACCTTCTTTCCAATGAGCTTCGTCTCGGTAGTTTGTTTTCCATTATGATTCTTGTCTTCTTTTAACATAGTTACTGCGTGTTGGAGATTATTTCCTAGGACTCAGGGTTAATACCTTTTCTTTGTCTGGGATAGGTACTTAAGTCTTCCGCAAGTCTTCTGATATTCCTACAGCTTCGACATCAGGGTCACTAGTGTCAAATAGCTTTGATCTATTCTCTTGTTCTTCAATTAATTGTACAATCCTTTTAGTCATGAAAACTTTTAAGTCTTGCTTCTTCTGCTCCAAGGCTTCTTCTTCTTCCCTTCTTATGGCTTGATCTCTATCAATCCAAGGTTTTCCTATTAAAATGCTAAATGGGGCGTTATCTTCAATAAACTTAATAATCTTAAAATCTTCCTCTGTCGAAGTTCCATTGACGGTCATAGGGATCTAAGCGAGCCTCCCACATAAGTTTACCAGCTTTCCTCTGAATAACCCCATTCCTCCTAGTGAAGGGATCGTAGCAAGACTTCATATAGCTTTCCAAGTCCTTTATGTCATGATATTCACTTGTGTGTCCTCATCTAGAACACATTCAATGTCAAAGTCCCATATTCTTGCTTCAATGCATTCTTTTTCTTTAGATGTTTCTAATAATCTAATATGTCGGTGATCATCCAAGGTGTCTTTCATCTGTAGTAATACCTTCTATGATTCTTTCTGGAGTTCTGATATAGACTTAGTTTATGGATCTAGCTTAGGGTTTTCTTGATTCAAATTCGTTCCTTCAAGCTTAGTGATCATTCTAGGGCAATCCAACACTTCATGGTCCATAGCCTTACAGCGAAGACAACTAGGTCTTCTTCCAGGGCATTCCTTAGCCAGATGTCCCGGTCTTCTGCAACTGTAACAGAGGGTTAATCCTCTTTTTTTTTTAAATGATCCCCAACCTCTTTTGTACTGTGCACTAGGATCATATGAGATAATCTCCAACAAATTATTTCTAAGATCCTGCATCCATTTGTTAGTCCAAACATCTTTTCTATGCATAGGTATAACATATCTTTCATGATTCTTATCAGATCTATTCATATCAAACCTTCTTTCATCTATTAGTGCCCTAGTTTTCAGGCTAGGACAAATCCGATCAATCATATTTAGATCCATACTACAAAAACAAAAATTTCTACTTATCTTACTTCTACAGAGCACAGAGCTTCCAAATCTGAAATTTTTAACTATTCTTACCTTTATCAGAGCACAGATCTTGCAGTTCTTACCTCTTTTATTCTTATCTTTCTTAGAGCACAAAGCTTTTAGATCTTGCTTCTTTCCTTCAAGTCTGACCTCCTTTCTTCAGATTGGGCTTCTTTCTTTCATACCTAATCTTCTTTCTTTATCATAGAGCTTTATAAGCCGAGTATAATACTGCGCGTTAGGGCATAGATCTATGCATAGAGATTTCATAGTTTCAAGATGGATCTTTGCACAAAGCTTCTTCTTTCTCAGTTCCCAGCAATCACAGTTTTGGGTCCTGGCAACAGAACTATTTGTTGGCACAGGGGCAGACCCAGGGTTCAACACTACAACAATGCACCAATAAAACCCTAACTACCGGTCCTTTAGGCAACACCTGCGGAGCAGATGAAGTCTCACCCGAGGTAGAGGCAGGGTGGTTGCAGGACTCAAGTGTCTGCAACCTTAGCTAGGACACAGATCTGTGATTATAATACTTAATACATATCTTAGCACCATTAGTTCCTTAATATGTAATCACTATTCACTTCGTTGATACAACAGAGCTTCGCAGTATTCACATCAATCTATAGTACTCAAGCACTCAGCATATACAAATGGATCAGAATGAGCATATCAAGCACTAAACATGACTATCTAGATCAGATCTAACATTCTCACATATGATAAGCACAAAGCATAAATAGATCTATCTAAACATATCATAGCACTTAACATATAACATATGAACACATCAACACAAAGCACAAAGCACACAATGCAGTGTTTACGTGGTTCACCCCCATCCTTGGGCTACGACCACCAACTCTTCTTCCTTATTGTCTTTGATCAATCGGTTACAAGCACAGAGCCTCAAAACCCTTACTCCACACAGGACAGAAGATCTATGCAACTCGCTAGGTCCTTCTTCCTTGCGCTACAGCACAAAGAGTTCTACAGTCTCTCACAGGGACTTGCACTCAGCTCTGCAAGTCTTACACAGGATGCACTAAGCCTTGATCACATAGATTCAAATCTTGGCACTTAGCCTACATCACATAGATGACGATTTCACTACTTCTCTATATGGCCTAGACATCTATATATACATACAAAATAGGCCTAAACATGGGTAAACCCATGGGCCGACATCCCCTTCCCGTTACATATTCCCAAAAACCCAAAAAGGGGCCCAAAAGGGAGTCGAGATCCCATGATCTCCGCTTCATCTTGCGCTCCACCTACGACAGGCTGTCGAAGTCTCAGAATAGGTCAACATGACCAAGAAACTCCCAAAACTTGGTCAAGGGCCAACAACGCTCAAATGAGAAGATTCCAAACAATTCATATCAAAGAATAATAACGGGTTGGACCTCTTGCCCGATTTCTTGGAAGACCCGACAGTAGTTCCTGAAGATATCACAAGCTTGCAGGTTAGTTCATTTAGAAATCCATTCTGCGAAATTTCCTGGTTGTTTACAAGAATAACGGGACAAGAGTCCATAACAACTATTTCCCGGATGGCTCTTTATATTTTGTATCTCATAGTCAAGGAACAAGCCATTTTTATTGGGGAAAGCTAATTTCCCACGAAATCTATTCCCAATTGTCAAGCTTCAAAAAGGAGAAGAAATTTTATATTTCATCCTACTTAGTTTTTGCGATAGCACATTGTTGCCCGTTTCCAAAACTGTCTCTGCCCAAGAAGGTCAACTGGGAATTCGACCCAGTAACATTTTGGTTCCAGGCCTTGTGGAAGCATAAGGCCTCCCACTGTTTTTATGAGGTTTTTAATGGCTTCGTATCTGTTTTCAAAGTTTTTTTTTAGGAGAAGATGATCCTCGCATATCTGAATAGGCAACCAGTTTTTTGGACAGGAAGGGGACACTTGAACATTTGGATAATTACACTGTGATAAGGATTTTTGGCTCCAGGGAAAAACCTACTCTCCTTCCATGTCACATTACAAACAATTTTTTTGTTAAAGAAGTAGCAAGGCAATACAACCACCAGTTGCATATATTCCAAGAGAAGAGAAAAAAACAGTTCATTTCTCTAACTTGGAAAGTTGGAGACTTCGTGTTGAGGAACGTCAACAAAATTGACAAATTCGTAGCCCATTCTAGCAACTTGAACCTAATATATGTTGAAAGCCTAAGAGGGTTCGACCCTAATAAATTTTTTCTACAACATTTACAAACACTTTGCTTCGGCAGTTGTTTTTTCAAAAAACACCTGACCGAAAATAGAGACATTGGTGGCAACGCTCCTGCTTCTGATGTCGGTGACCTAGACACACTGCAAAGAAGCACTATATTATACAGGGAACAGGGAAAAGGCCTCGATGAGAAGAGTGTTCAATTGGCGAATAACACTCCCAAAAGTACGACATCCCGAAGCATTGCTCCAACGGCCCACCACAGCAATAAGGGAACTCAAAGTTCTTCAAACAAAGGAGGAGATAACGACCCTCCTCACTCTAAAATCAATAGTTCTCACAAGCTTCCAGTAGACAAGAAGAGAAAAAAAAATGTGGGACAGGCGAAAGAGCCCGAAATTCAGAGTGAGAACATGGAACTTGAGCCTGATCTAGATAGCGTACTCTACTACCTTGATCAACCCAGAGATGTGATCTAGCATAGTCATCCAATGGACATATATGATACTGAAAATCTTGACGAAGATGAATACTTCGTGTTCTAGAGCGTTGGTTTTGACAACCAGTCCAAAAAATTGATTGTTGAAAAAAAAATGTAAAAAATAAGAAAGGAAAATCTCGTTCAGAGGTTAACCTTAAGAACATGTAGCCGTCCCAAATCTATCAACTTCACATAACGACTGGAGATGCACTTGATGATTCCATTAGATGCATCGAGGACAAGAATGTCAGACTGAAGGACCGGGTCAATGAATTAGAAGAGGCTTTGATTCCTATGCCATTGCTTGCCAATCCTTTGGAAATATCCATGTCTGCCACCCCTGCAGCCAAGTTAAACGGATCCTCCAGCCTCCTCACATCGTGTAGAGGATATGTGGAGAATAATATCAAGAAAAGAATGGAACTGGTTACTGAGGCATGGGAAACATCACAAACCATGACTTCCCTTGGAGCGAGGGCACATAATTTGCTCGAAAATTTGCAGGTGGAGTAAAAGATGAAGAACATTTCTATTTAAACACGGTCCTTCCTTTTGGCACCATTGTCAACAACATGACAGGATCAAGAAGAAGACAACAAGATCTCCCATCAAAAAACTAGATCGGTCAATTAAATGCATGCTGGAAAGAAAAAGTGAAGAACCTGTATCTCATTGTTCAGTCATGTGAAAAAACCATATCAAAGAAAGAAAAATTATTCACAAAGTTTTCCAAAATAAACTTAGCTGGAAGGACCAACGACTTCCAAGACCCCAACTTAATCGTTAACTATGTGCCCTTAACTAGGCAAGACTTCGATAAACAGGTTGATATTTTTAAGGGGTTGTCTTTGGAAAAGTTTTACAACACCCTTGAATATGGTCAAGATGACATTGACGACTGGCTAGTCGACTATTGAGTACAGAATGAGGAAATTGATCAGTCTCTGTGTAATCTTTCTATCGACTTCAGGGAATTAGAAAAGGAACTTTTCAACATAAAAATCTGGAATGAGATCAATGTTGCCCCAATGAGAAGCTACATTGAAGAATGGCTCGAAAGGGAATTGAAGCAGGTCGCCCACGAAAGGTAATAGGCAGTTGCCACGATTCCAGCAGCCATCAACAACATCAATGAAAAGGCATCAACAATAAAATAGCAAAAGGGTTCGTATGTACCATCACTGTAAGTCTATTGATCACATCTTGCTTTGTTTATCAACCCAGTTATTCCACTTTTTAAAATAGAAATGTCTAGCCAAAGACTGATACCTTTCAATTTATTATTTCCAGGTATTACACTCTACCATCGCCCACTTCTTCTTTCTACAGTCATGTTTCTTGTAAATATTTCTCTTATGGTCTGCGAGAGCCCCAATCCCAGTCTATATGACAAACACATTGAAATTTCCAGTAATATGTAACAGACTTTTATTTTTTGATATATTTCAAATAAAATTGTTTTTTTATCTCCTTTTATATTTATGTCCTCATACATTTTTATCTTCCACCAGTCTATATCACAAATGCATTTAAATTTCTAGGAACATGTAAATTTTTTAATATATTTCAAATTAAATTGTTTTTTTATCTCTTTTCATATTTGTGTTGTCATAAATTTTTATCTTCCACTATGCAGAAATTGTATTTTGTTATATACTTTCAAAAAATAAATGGGGCTCTAGAGGCCACGTGTCATTTGCTGCATGGACACCACATGTGCTTCATGCTGCTTGCCACATCTCCGCTGCAGTTTCCATCTGCCTCCGCTACTTTTTCCTATCCCAATTCAACCCGACAGGGACTCTGCTACCATGCAGCCTTGTTGTTATAATGATATATCTTTATGAAAATATGTATTGAGATTTCTTTTCACATTAAAACTCATCTTATCTTTTTGTATTAGAAAAGACCTAATATTTGTTAGGCACTACCCAAGAAGCCTAACCAATGCTTTGTAGTCTCAAATTAATAGAGACAATGTTTATATGTGCAATTTACAATAAAAGGAAATGTTAACATGGCATTTTCTAGGGAAACAAGGATCTAAAAACCAAATTATAGACCCAAGTTTATCTATGTATTCTCCTTTGATATATGTTTTTAAAGGTTTGTTGAATTGTGGTTTAGTGATAATTTTGTTGAAACATTCAAAATGATAATGGCTTAGGCTCAAAATTTGGTGGATGTGTTCTTTCTAATAATGTAATTCAACAAGTCTTTTTGAAGTGTGAGATTGTGTTAATATGATAAACATAATTTCATATTAATTTAAGGTGTTTTTAATGGTGGTGCTTATGATGATGTTGTTTTGTTGACAAAATAAATACCCCCAATCATGGTTGTATAGCTAAAGGTCACCATGTTGTAAATTTTAGACAAAATAGATACCAATTAGTCATGTTTGCATGTCCAAATGTTGTTATGTTGTAAAACTTTGATAGAATATTTACTTCCCATGTGTAGTTGGTTGTGTCTTCCTTGCCAAATATCATCATGTTGCAAATCTTTGATAGAATTGATACACTTCATTCATGGATTTTAGCCAAAATTCATCATGTTGTAAAACTTTCACACAATAGATGCCCTTGATCATGAATTACAACCAAAGGCCATTATGTTGTGAAACTTTGACAAAGTAAATACCCTCAAGTTGTGGTTTCATAACTAAAGGTCATCATGTTGTAATTCTTTGATAAAATATATACCCCTCGTCTATGGTTTGTATCCAAAGGTTTCCATGTTGTAAAAATTTGATATAATTAATGCCTCCACTTGTGACTCCATAGTCAAAGGTCCTCGTGTGTAAACATTTGACAGAATAGATACCTCTCAATCATGTATTTGTAGCCAAAGGTCATCATGTTCTAAAAAATTGGCAGAATAAAAAACCCATCATCATGGCTTTGTAACCAAAGGTCATCAACTTATGAAACTTTGATAAATAGATACAGCATGGTTATGGCTCCATAACTAAAGGTCATCATATTGTAAAACTTTGATAGAATAAATGCCATGTATCTGTAACTTCGTAATCAAAGAGAATTACATTGTAAATATTTGATAGAAAATGTATTCTTAGTCTTAGCTTCATTGCCAAAGGTCATGTTGTAAATTTTTGACAATTTAATAATCTTAATAGCCAAAGGTCATGTTGTAAAACTTTGGCATAATAAATAGCCAAAGGTTATCATGTTCCAAAAAACTAACATAATAGATAACCAAATTTTATCCTATTCTAAAACTTAATAACGTAGTTTTACTAAGAATTTCCTCGAGAACTTCGGCCCCAAAATATAGGAGGAGACTTTGAATCCCCACCATCATTACCAACCCGCAAGAAAGCATTCAGATGGAGGAATATCATTTGTTAAAGTTGCTCGATCAATCGCAGGGGATTTTGAATATCATTTATTTATTCATTCACTTATTCATTTAATGCATTATTCATTGAAGTCATTCATTATCCTTTCAATATATTTCTTCTCCGCAACATATCTTGCCTTCACAAATTTTATATTGGTGGACATGGCCTTTTCTCTGTGCCACTGAAACCTAGGCCTTCATGCTTGACCCTTGGTTCAACTACAATGGGACTTATGATGCCTTGAATTCTTTTATCATGTTCCAAAAACTTGACATAATAGATAACCAAAATTTATCCTATTCTAAAACTTAATAGAATATATATCCCATGATAACCATTCTATAATGAGAGGAGATGACTCTAGGTTGACTGAAGGATGAAACCCTAGAAATGGCAATTCTAGGTTTCTAGTAGTTCTAGGGTTCTAGAAATGTCAACTCACTAATTAACTTGTTTGGCCCCTAACTTGAGAGGGAAGAGGTCCAACCTCCTTCAAGGAAGATGTTACAAGGGATAAAATGGTTGATTCTCAATCCTCACAACCTAAGCAATGTAACATACCCAGATCCCATGATGGGTACATCACTAACCCAAATTCAACATAACTCATTTCTAATATCATTTTAATACGAATGCTTGCATGCAACATAATAAAACTCTCATGCAATTGTTGATAATTTAAAATTTCTGAATCAAAACTATTTACACACACACCATAACATTCAAACATATAAGACATGGAATAAACACAACATTAAACAGTAAAATAACAGTGATCCAAACACTTATCTTTATAAACATTTTACACAACTTAATGCAAATGATGGACATTCCACCCAATCATAAACTATATTACTTCATTCATCTCAACAACAGGTCACCACCGAGTTAGGGATATGATTCCACAAGGACAACGGGCTCCTATGGTTGGTTAATGTCCACTCTAACAACCCAATACCTAGTAAATTAATAATGATGTGACTCCTACAACAATTCCAACCACCCAGCTCTATTCCACATCATTCTGCACAACCCAATGGATGATATTTCTTTCTCTACACCACAATCCCTCATACATTCTCCATCCCCTCCAGGGCTCTAGCATAGACCATCCAAGAATCTCTTAGTTTGGGGTTCCAGGAAATCCAGCTGCAACATGAGTGCTGACAACATCCATTACACAGGATCTTGGGTTATTTCTTAGCAAAAATTTACTTACAAGCATGACAGCCTCATCCGCAACATAATTATCACCTTTTGTAACACTCTCGACCCCCTAACCCTCACTTAGGTTGGCAGAGTATCACAATTTCTTCCTTCTTCTACTCTCGGGAAAGCGCTTGGGAACATCAGTGTCTAAGTGATGATTTTTCTTATCACAACATAAAATATGGTGTTTCTCACAAAATTCATAGCTACAAGTTTATTCGGAGTCATTTGAAGCGTCCAAGTGTCCTAATGCTTTAATCATATGGTCAAGATTCCTCCTCAGCCTCATCTATATGTCATGTAGCTAATTCAGACTTATTTCCATCATTATACTTACTCACTAGAATTGCCAACCTCTCTGATGGCATCATTCTAACGGATTACCTTAAGAATCCAACGGCTTTCAACCATCCTCGTTCAACGGCTACGATTTCATCGGAGCCTCTACCTAATCGATAATTACCCTCCTATCATGTCCTAGTCTTATCATTCCCAGTGGGTCCACTTTGATTCACGACTAAGATCAAATCTCACCCATTCAAAATCAATGGTCTACTTTCCTTCTCATAAATCCTCCTTCTCGGAGTATCTCCATTCTGGCTCTACTAACTACTTCGAGTTAGCCACTCTGAACGCACGTGTGTTATAGCACAAAATTCCACACTTATGCTTTTGTGCCATGGCCTAACCCTTTCATAATGCTTGCTATACTTTTCCCCAAAGGAACCTCTCAAAAATCACTTAAAAAACGTGCCTTAAGAGCATATCCGCGGGTTTCCCTAGTGCAACAGACGAACATCAGTGTCTTTCCTCATTGCAACCTGCGAATGCTCTCAAATTTTTTGAAAAATAAAATAATTCTGTGTTTTCGGACGGGTTTTTCGGTTGGACTCATTTTCCAACGACCCTTTCCTGTACTCAATGGAATCAAATTCCCCAAACCTCTTTGGGAAGTTATAAAACAATCATTGTGGGCTAAGGAGAGGTCAATTCCTTTCATGCAAAGTTATGTTTCCAGAATCTAGCAAGACTCCCTTCCTTATAATTCTCTGAGCAACATCCCTTCTAGTCTGGAAACTCCTTTTCCAGCACTTCTTTCTCATGTTATATGACTATAGAGTGTCTCTGTATCTCTATCTAAGTCATTGAAAGAAGATTACATTGGTTGAGTTGATGCTTGAGGATTCCTGGAGGAACCCGGACAATTGGCTTCAAGACAATGCCTAAAGGCTGGACAAGGTTGTAACTTACCTTTTCCACTTGTTGATAATAATAGAGTTTGTTTTCTCTCAGATTTTGTCTTCACTGTATGTTTATCTTTATGATTAATTTGGATATGACATATAATATGTACATGCTTCTAATTGCATAACTATTTTTGTTGCAACCCTTGTTGTGTATCTGTCTTACAGGTTGGTTACAGTAGGAGATGAGGAGTTGTTCAACGAATTGGAGCAGGGATCGACATCAAATGGGAGAACAAGGTGCATGTTCTTTTCTCCTTTCTATCCCTACTTCCTCTTAGTTTAAGTAGTTATTTTTCTTTAGCTTTTGTGTGCTTGTCTCTATGGGGAGACGATTATCTCTTTCACTTGGTCTTTCTCTGTTGTGATTACGACCCACGATCACAGGGGAAAAATCCCTTAATCAGAATTGGTGACTCCACTGGGGATTCTCCTAGTTGGGTCAGTTCAGTTGAGGTGTCTTTCTTTCTTGATTTGTCTTTTTTTGTTGGTTTATGAGTCTTGTACAGAGTCTTTTAGCCTCACATGACCTGTTGCTAAGTCCTGAAGCCCTTTGTTTTGGAGTGGCCTTGTTTATTTTATAAACTTTCCTAGCCATCTGTGTGTTGTTGTTCTATAGCTCGCGTACACCCACAAGTTTCTCTTCTATGAACCATGGATATCCATGAGTTGCACTACACGCACTCACGGACCTGTGTAAAAGTGGAGTTTTTAAAAAAAATCTCTTTTTATTTTTGGGTTTAGTGTTTGGTTTGGTCCGTTACGTGGGCTATCCTGAGTCCCTTTCTAGCTTTGTTGTGTTTAAATCTGAATTTTTTTCATACAGAAAAAATAAGAGACCTTACTCTTGGTTTCCCAGCATTCTTGGCTTATTTTCAGTTTGCATTTTTAAGTAAATGATTTGCCATGAATCGTGTATTCTGCAGTTTCTTTTAGCATCTTTTTTTAGTCCTTCTTTGATAGAAAGAAAATAAAAAACCTAGTTTTCTGCTAGTTAGGTCTCTTTCTTTCTTTGCATTGTTTTGCATTGTTATTTGAAAAAGAAAAAGATGTTGGCATAGTTTTTTGTTTTCTTCTCATCTGGAAAGCATTTCAAAAGAAAAATAATAATAATAAATCGTTTTGTTTGCTTCTTTTCTTTCTCTTGAAATTTGCATTGTGATTTTTCATTAGAAAAGAAAAAAAGATTGCATTCAAAGGATTGAAGGATTGTTCATGCATTTTCTTGTTGAAACTCTTTTTCATTTGAAGAATTAGTGTAAACTTTTATTTTCCAGTGTTCTTATAAGTTTCATTTTTGTAAGAGTCTCAAACAACATCAGTTGTACTTCCATACCCGTTGAGTAAAAACAACCACTAAAACAAATGGTAAACTTAAAATGTACTAGACTTTGTTTCTAGCGTTCACAAACAAGTTTAGGGTTAAGGCCTTGGATTAGGATTGGAGGAATAACTCTCCAAGGCCACAAAAAAAACATAGGAGTATAAGATAGGGAGAGTCTCAAATCCAATTTTTGTATAGGTATAGTTGGGAGCCTCCTCTAACACAGGAGATAAACACGAGGTCGTGTGAAGGAGAGCCAAGGAGATTTCCCCTCAGAAGCTTGACTAAGTGTAGTGGAGGGATCATATATTGGGGGTTTCTCTAGCACCCTTACCTCCATGAGAGGCGGTGCTTTTGAAGATTTGGGCTTTGTTACCTTGCCCATACGTTTGATCATGATTGTTGATTGTACCCCCTGGACGCTCACTACGATTTTCTAACCTTAGTGGATTTTCCCAGGGATCTCAGAGATGACTACAGGGAATTATCTTGGTACCTAGGGTAGATTTTGTATCACACTTTTCAGTATTGTTGGAGGGTGCCCCGTGAAGCGTGGGTACTTGCACTGAATAAGGTTGGTTAGTGGAGTTCAGGATAACTTCTTCTCACTCCTTAATTCGTTGTTCCACGGGACTTAATAAACCTGTGCCTTCATTCGGAAGGCCCCTTTCCACTTTTTCATTGCTTTGGACTCAAGACCTCATCCACCTGGGATGAATATTTGGAAAAGTTATTTTCTTGCGATGTTTCTCTTAGGGATTTTTATTGGAGTGTTTCTTTGTGTAGTTGGCCTTAGGTTGTTTCAGTGTCACCACTTTTGGATCATTGATTCAGGGTGGTTGACCAACCGCTCCACTGGTCAAGAAGGACCCCTGGTATTTCTCTTGAAAGTGTGGAGCCGCCTACTAGAAGGCATGGGTTTTTATACCACTGGTTCGCCAAAATCATTCTGTGATACTTTTATGGACATGAAAAATCCCGCAAGGTTCAAACATGTGCATAAGAATGATATAGCCAAAGTTCTTGAGGATACCAACCAAGGGACCCCTTCCCAAGGGGATCCTTATGCTTTTCCTTTATTTGGAAACGTTGGTGTCCCCTTGATGGCCACTTTGAACATTCCTGTGTTGAATGTTGGACTATGAGTTTGGTTTTGGACCACTCTGAATGTCCCGAATACTCTTGATGCTTCTCAGATAAGCACCTTATGTCAGGGTCATGGTACAAATTTTGATCCTTCAACTTCTACACCTGCAAAGTCTACTTCTCCTCCTTCTCCCTCTTCTAGTGAAATTCCATCTACTAGTAACCAGAACTCTAAAAGAAGTAGGAAGAGGAAGAGTAAAAAGAAGAATTCACCAACCTCTGCTAGTCATGTTGAGGACTTGTCACCAACCTCTACAATTCATGCTGGGGGCAAGCAATTAGCCTCTGCTAGTCATACTGGACAAGCATCACCAACCTCTGCAAGTCATGTTGGATATCAACCACTAACCTTTGCGAGTCATGTTAGAGATAGGCCAACAACCTATGTGAGTCATGTTGGAGTCCTGTGACCAGCCTCTGCTAGTCATGTTGGAAGAAAAAGTCCACCCATTGCTAGTCATACTGGCATCGAGTCACTGACCTCTGTGAGTCATGTTGGAGTTGTTGACAATTGAAAACGTCCACGAAGTTTCGCCCACAAAGTGTTTCTAAAGCATTTTATTATAAAAACTAAATAATACAAGTAGGTGGGACCCCCTTGAACTATTGGAGAGTAGATCTGTTCATTTTTTATGTTGAGATGATGTGCGACACGACTCACATGGTTGATGAATATCTTGTTGGTATTGGTTATAAATCGAGCTTATGAAGGGTTGATTCCTTATGTTATTACAGCCTATGCTATTCATTAATGGCATTACTATCTGTTCTTATCGCACCTGCATAACCAACATGTTAGTGAAATTATATGAAGGGAAAAATACTATAACAAATGCAAAGAAAAGGGAACTAGTTCTGCAATACCACATGCGAATAAATTGAAGGAAATGAGAAAAAATTGCTAGGGGAAGATTTTAAAGCTAGCATGACTATACTACATGCATGAAAATACTTGATGATTATTGCTAAACCCTATCTAGCAAGTAAATGGTTATGAAATTTTGATTGAATTACATGTTTAATATGCATATGGTTGAAATGTTGGTGGCGCATTTGGCAAGGTGACAATGCTAATGGTTATGCAATAGTTAATGGAATTATGTGGCCGATATACATATGGTATGTTTGGATAGATTGAACGTCGGTGGCTCATTTGATAAGGTGGTGAACATTGATGGTTAGGAGATTTTGTTTGAGTTATATGATGTGAAATGGGATATGGTGATCGCGCTACTGGCTTTTAATGTGGTGATGGTTTCGATACATGGTTGATTAGTCGTGTTAATGGAGAATTTGTTGGCATGTATTGTTGAGTTAATGAGATGTGGGTGGAGGTGAAGTGCATTTACTACACTTCACATTTACTCTTCCCGTTGGCCGCCACCCTAGTCGGGCTATTGTTCGATATTGTTTATGTGTTATGATCCGAAATTTTAGCAGGGAGGAACCGCTCAGACAGCTCTCGTTTTAAGGAATTCAATTAACAAGCATGTCCTTTTTTTTGGCCATTCATGACCTCCCTCTGGTTATGAAATGATTATTGGCTCAAGTGTATGGGTTTGTGTTTTTCCTGAGCATTGCAACTGTGTGAAATTTTGGTTCTTGAATGAAGAGTGGATGGTTATTCCTGTAATATTTTTGAGTTCGTAGAGATTATTGGTCTTCCTGGTGATAGCTCTCTGTTACCACTACTGGTTTAGTCGGAGGGTTTTTGTTTAAGTCTTGGGTGGATAGCTATCTTCACGCACTGTCACTAAATCCAGTCTCTCGCTTTCTTGGGTTTAATGGTCGAAGGTTTTTTGCGTCACTATGTTGTGTTTCACTTCGGCATGGGTTGTTTCCACTGCTAAGGGTCACAAAGTAAGTGTTGTGTTCTTAACTCGGCCATGTCTTCACCTCGGTACTGTGGTAGTTTGGACAAAGAACACGGGGGTTATACCCTGCATGCATTAAATAAATTTCCTGGTTGAATGAGAGCCTCCCCTTTTTTTTTGGGTCCCCTGTCATGGATTGTTACCTGTCTGCAAATGAATCATGTCTCTCTCTGTGTGCAAACCCTTGGCCTCGAAAATTCCACCATTACGACGAGTTGACTATGTTCCCTGGTATTGGCTACAGAGTAGACCCTTAACCCTCTAGTATCGAATTTTGTAAAGGAGATTGTCGTGCCTACCAAGTTACTATGGGTTATCGTGGATCGAATGTATGGTCAATTACTTGTGAATACGAATTCGCCCAGCTGGTCGTATGGCAGTCCTGTTGTTTTAGAATTGAGTTACTGCATCTGTGATGATAAGGATGAACCCTTCGTTTCCAATTGCACTTTCAAAAGATACATCCACCCTCCTTATGTTAATATCTCAGTATTGTTACTGGAAAGGGCCTCTGCCCTGATTCGATTGGATGTGTGGGTAGGCATAGCTACCACAGCTTGTTCGATTGATTGATTTTCCACAACAGTGGAAAATTCTTTGGTTGATATACAGTCACTAGTATTTGCACGAATAATTTTCGGATGATAGTTGGCATTGGTTACAAATGCTTGGTGTTGCTCACGCATGTCGTGTTGTGTGTATGGTATTTTGCAAAATGATTATTGGACTGGGTAACTATAGAAAGTATATCCACTGCATCCTTGTGCTTGTTGGTTGTATGGACTTGAGTGTGCACAGCATAGTCTATCATGGTATGACTAAATTGAAGCAATATTATGTTAAATCGATGGCTCATCCGATATGTTCAGCTATTACTATGACTGTGTGTTTGTTGTGCTAAGTGGAAATGTTGCACCGTGGAGTTTTGTTAGTTGCGCATTGTGTGTGGTATGGATAGCTTGTTTTTCATACTCAGGGATACCCACAGAGTTTTAAGCATGTTATTTATTGCAATCGGACACTGGTTAAATCAAGCATGTTGTTGATGACAGTCGTGTTGGATAGGTGGTCCAGCTTTTAAATCACATTGAATTTTTTTTTCTTTTACAGTGGCAGAACTACATTGCTTGGGAAAATTACCCTGTGCATAGCTTGTGTCTAAATGGTGGTTGTTGGTTGTATGATTAATTGTCATTTCAGGCATGGAAATTTGGTCTTGATTATTTTGGTTACTGCATATATATGTTAATGAATATCATTGGGCTCTATTGCAGTAATAGTGACTTCATTGTTATTTTGAGAACATGACTTTTGAGTATAGTTGTGGATTGAAGAAATGCATGGGCGTTGGTTGATTTTGATAATTACAGATTGGAAATGGGTATTGTTCGTAAATTGATGATGAAATGCAGAGTGTGTGAATGAAGGGAACAAAACCTCTTGCAAATTGTATAGGATGCCCACTATTTTGTGATGGCACTGTGTGGGACATTTGATTTTGAACAATGAACTTGTTAAATAAACAGAAATTATTATTTAGTCAAGTCATTGATGGTTGATGCATCTCCTTTCACATAATGTTTTATGGATCACTTAATTAATTCCATGAACAGTAACCATCCTTCTTCCCTTCCATTATTTCACTTTCTGCTAATTACAAACATCGTCACCTCCCATATTCCTTTTTCACTCCCTGTTCTGAGATTGATTACAGTCAAGAGAATTTATGTGTTAAAATGGATGAAAGTGGCAGTGTCTTGTGTGGATTACAGTGAGGTTTTATTGGTTTGCTTTACAATTGATTGTTGTTGTCATTGAGCAGTGACCATGCTTCTCCCCTTTCATTATATCATATTTTCGCTCAATACAAACCCCTCACATATCCCAAAACCCTATTTCACCCCCTTGCTCGTTGATTAACAGTAAAACAATTTGTATGGATTAGATTGCATGATTCTGATACATTATGAGCCAAATCTATTTCATATTTTTAAGAGTTGTCATGTATGGCTATTTAAAAGACTATTTGCTAATAGATCATGCATGCAGGATGAGTTTTTTCAGTCAAGGAAGCCATGGCTGAGGAAACATAGGTAGAGGTAATTGGAACCAAGGCTTAAGAAGGCCTAGGTTCTCCATACATTTTGACGTTGATTCACAAGAGATTGGCCAATTGTTTCATGCTAGATTATTCAATTGGATTGGGCAGGGAATAGTCCAACCTAGGCCTGAAAGACCTCCTTTCCAAGCCCCGCAAGCACCTGGTATCCATGTACCTCCTCATGTTTCATTACAACCCGAGGTCCCTGAAAATGATGGATGGCAGGAGATTGTCCACTCGACAATCTCACAACATCGTGGCTGGCCCAACTTGTCTTTGCCTCCTCCTCCGCTGGTTAACCCCATTTCCCAAGCTACCCCTAACCACTCGCTAGTGAAATCCTCCCATGATAGAAAGAGATTGAAGATTGAATACCACCATGCACTTGATAAAGAAAAATCCATTGTTGCCCCTTCCTCACCCTCCAATGACTCTGACAAATCCATGTCTTCCCAGATGCATTTGAGGGACGATTGTTCCCACGTGATCAACGAGATTAGGCCTAAGGGATCTGCACAACCAAAGGAAAACTCGAGAAAATCGAGAGGTGGCAACAAAAATCAAGGAAGTGTTTCATCACAGACTGGGAAATATGGTTTTTGAGTTTTTATTATATCTATTGTTTTATGATAGTTGACTCCAGGGATCTTTGGATAGCATGTTTATTTTGGATATATGAGTATTATTTCTTAAATAATTTCAAATTTCTTAAGTTTAAATTGCCAAAAGTAAATATGTTGGTGGGAGGCACAAGGAGGTATGTTTTGCTTAACTAATGGTTATGTTATGATTGTTATGATTGTTATGAACTAAAGGGAGTCACAAGGGGTCCCACCTACTAGTTATTATTTATTTATGACCCTTATTATAATTATTACTCTTCCCCCTAACTAAAGTTAGTTGAGTCTTTTAATTAACTTAACTAATGAATTGGTTCAACTTCTTCAACCAATTTTAATTTGTTAAAAGCAAAAGGAAAGGGAGGAACAAGAGGAGGATAGAAGCAGAAGCATGCTAAGGTTTGCTCTTTGAGTTTGTGTTGAGATCGTTCAGTTTTCATTCATTCATCAAAGCCTAATTCTCTTTGTGATAGCAGGTTCTTATTGTAGACAGCAATATTCAGAGTTGAATCAAATCATTCAGACACTTGTTTTTCAGAGGTGCTTATCTATCTTTGATAGTCTGTGTAGACTTGTCTATTTGTGAATTAATTTTCATGACTGATAAAGGCTACTGTGCATAGTCGAGTGGGCAGCAATTTGTGGCAAGTTGATCCAGCTTTTAGAGTTCAGTTTTGGTTTTTTGTTAGAGTTCCTTTTCTATGTTCCATCGGGGATGTCTAAGTTTGACTTTGGTCCAAGATTTATGTATGAGATTTTGTAAAGAAAATGACTCTTTGGTGATTTGGAATGAAATAAAGGATTGCTTTATGTCTCATCTATCTTGATTATCATCTTGTTGTCTTTACTTATGTTTGTACATTTATTTCAGCAACTGTTATATTCAGAAAATTACATAAAAAGTGAATTTCCAACAAGCTTTTTGTTGATAAAAGATTAGCCTAAGCACTCGTAATTAATACTTGTGAGTTATGATGTTATTTTTGTTGGCTATAAACATAGGGTGATATTCCCGTCTACTTTTCTTTAGCCAGGTAAAGTCTGAAAATGCTTGAGTAAGATCAATTCATATATTTTCCTCAACATTTATTTGGCGACCATACTGGGGAGATCTTCGATATCTCTCTGGTTAAAAAAATTATATTCGATTTTTCATCGATACATATTTATTTTCTGAAATTGATTCTTTGATTATTTTGCTATTAATGATTGTCCTTGTTGCAAGCCAGTCCAATATTGAGCCTGGTCTTCAAGACTAGACCAGCATTGCTATGAACTTGTTTAACACCATTCTAGACACTGCCAATAACCGTGCCTAACTTAACCATTCTTGGGCAGCGATTGAACGAGATATTAGTGCTCAAGAACAATTGGAGGCTAGACATAGAGAGCCTAGAAATCAACAGTAACCTTTTGTTTCTTCATTTTTGGCCTTTCTTTCATGTCCTTAGATTCTGCTTCTAGAAGAAGAAGGGGCTTGTCACCTAAAATCAATCCGATTATTGAAATAGGAAGAAGAAACGTAGTTTTATCTGTCCAAAAAAGTGCTCTAAGGAGGACTTTATCTTATTCATCCAGCTCGTCTTTCTTTCCCTCATCTATCAGCCACAAGATGGCATCTAGGGGTGGCTCTGGTGGCACTGGGAGTGTGCCATCTTCCCAATATTCATCGTCATTGGTGATTGGTAGCTTGTACAACCATCATATCCCGGTCCAATCTACTACAAACCCCACAAAAGTCATTAAGAAGTATGGGCTTTTCCAGTTCGAAGAGGATGCCACAACCACACCATGGCATGTGTCCTCTCCTCTTAACCTAGCACCTGCTACTCGCCCACTTCCGAAGTTTAAAGAGAACTTGCCTAGGTTTTCAGGAAATAACATTGTCAGTACTAACGAACACCTAGTGGCATTTTCTAATGCTTGTCATAACACAGGGGCCAACGACAATGACACTTGCATGCTCTTGTTTTTCAATTCCTTAGAAGGGAAGGTTGCGACTGATTTCTTTGACCTTCCTCCTAAGATCCTATCTACTTGGAAGGATTTAATCTATTGGTTTCGATCCACTTATGGGAAATCCAAAAGCCCTGCCGAGAAGTTAAGGGAATACAATAACATCACTTATAAAGATGGTGAGACCATTAAGTCTTTCAACTTGCGTTTCACCAAGTTGTACAATCAAATCCCCGAACTTATCCGCCCTCAGAACCAAGATGCTTTCATGCATTATTACAATGAATTGCCTTCTCCCTACCATCGTAAGCTTGAGGAAAAAGCTATTGATAATCTTGGTTCCACCCTGCACACTTGCTCGGAGTATGAAGAACAACTTGAACGAACTGGTCTACCCCAGGGAGAATCAGTTAGACAGACAAATATGTTCGCTCTCTTACATCTAGTACAAGATATGAACTATCGTATGATAGCATTTGAGCGGAAGGGTATTGTCTCCCCTCTCACCCCTTCATCCTCTTATGCACCCCATTTTAGAAATCCGGTTGAAAATAGTTTTCATCCTAAGGTTATCCTGCCTCGGAGTTGGTGTAACCTTTGCAAGGAGCACCACGAAGAAACCACATGTGGGGTAAATAAGAGTGCCAGAGATAAGATCTTTGGTAAAAGACCAGAATTTACTATCGTTGTCCTAGAATTTGCAGAGCCAGAGGATGTCGTGGTTATTAACACTAGGACCAAAACCTATGCTCCCAAGGGTAAATTTGATCCTGCTCGTAGTTCTTCTAGCCTGAGCTCATCCTCAACCGTTGCCACGTCCCAGGTTCCTGAAATTCCTGAGAGTCAAATAATCACTCCCCCTCCTCCCTCTTCTAAATACAATATCTTGAATCAATTGGACAACATCAAAGCATATGCAACCCTCCTAGACATGGTTTTCATCCCTAAACAACAGATGCATCTGAAACAATTCATGGAAGGAAAATCTTTCGTTGTAGCCAATATTTCTGAAGAGGTAGATGAAGAGGATTCTTCTGTAAATAAAGTAGGTGTACATAACTTTAGACACCCTGTAAAAAAAAACCCTTTTTATATTTCTGTAAAGATCATGGATAAGATTTCCCATTGTTGCCTCCTTGATGGTGGTTTAGGCCCAAGTGTCATGTTGAAGATTATTATGGAAGAGCTAGGCTTGTCATGTACAAATGAAAATGCCAGAAGCATGCTCTCCTATAATAGTCTACAACAAACAACCATAGGTCAGATTAAAGATGTAACCTTGGTTTTATGCACTCATCCTAAGATAAGGACAACCCTCAGCATTCAGGTGATTGATATGCCTATGAGCAATTATTCAATTATCTTGAGGAGAGATTGGCAAGCCCTAATAGGTGGATACCTCTCACTTGATGGGACACATTTATCCATTCCTCAGAATGGTAAGAACATTATAGTCCTTAGAGAAGGAATAATTTCACCCTACATAGAGAGTGTTCTGCAATCTAGCGTAAACTATATCGAAGAAGACGTAGGAGTGTATTCCATCTTTGTTGAAGAGGATAATATTCCTCTGGAAGGAATTGATTCAGATGATGAATTATGGCATATGCACTTTGATGGTTTACACTCTAACGAAGGTAACAGGGCTAGTATTATCTTGGTTTCCCCTGTAAGAAAAATTCATAATCTGTCATGCAGGTTGGAGTTTGCTTGTTCAAACAATGTCGTTGAATTCGAAGCTTTTTTGTTATGCATTGAGAACGCCCTTAATCTTGGTTGTGGTCACCTTTCATTTTTCGGAAATTCTAAGTTTGTTGTGAACATGATATGTAACACATGCTCTCCTAGCGACAAGCTGATGGAGAAATACTCCCAAACTGTTTGGGCACTTGTCTTGAACCTACTATCTTTCAACATCACTCATGTTAAGAAGGAGTTGAATTCAATAGTTGATCGGTTAGTTGTCTTTGCAACGTCTCCTACTCAGCAACTCTTGCCTCCCTAGCCTAATTGTGCTTTCCAATATCTGCATCATCCATACATTTCTGAAAATGAAGAATTCTAGAAGGCCATCCCTAACGATGAGAGCATTTGTGTTGTCATTCAAAATGAACCTCTCGAGCCTGAGGAGATTATATCTGTAGAAAATAATAAGATTCATGAGGGCTTGAATCCTCTTGAGAGTTCGTTTTCCTTGAGTGTTGTAGGAAATAAATAAAAACAAAAGGAAGAGGAGTTACGAAAGAAGGTGCTTGAAACCATCCTCCTGAACATTAGCACATTTGAACCTTCAACCAATGTTAAAATAAAGGTCCAATGTTCTGGTAAAGAAGAGATGAGGTCCACCAGACTATTAGGTGAATCTCAAAAGGTTTTTTCTTGGTCTTGTGAGGATCTTCATGGTTTTTATCCTGGTCTTATTCAGTATATCATGAAACTAGCTAGGCAAAAACAAGAATTTGTTAACTCTGCACCGAAAGCACCCTTTCGAAGGGATTTGAGAGATTTCTTAAGGGTTGGAATGTTTTTTTCATCCCACCCTGAATGGGTCTCAATTTGGAAATTGGCCTCGGGGACCACTGGTAATATCAGAACTTGCATTAGTCTTTGAACTTTCAGGCAAGCGATTATGAGAAATACCTTTTCCCCTCCCAGTATATAAATGTTTTTGCAACAGGCTGTAGAGTCACAGTTAAGAACTTTACTTGACAGTTTGTTTGGTTACAATAAAATCAAAGTAAAAGGGGAAAATGTTCACAAAACCACTTTCATTACTAATTGTGATACCATGCCTCACAAATGTCGGATTTTTAGCTTACTTGATACAGGTACTGCTTTAAAAAAAACTATGCATGTGACTCTCGATGAATTGGTCAGTGTCCATCTCTATATTGATGAGCTAATTGTGCATGTCAAGGGAATGATGATTACGTCAGATTTCTAGGTGATTGGTCCTTTCCAAATTGCTTTTGTCTTGGACACTAATTCTTATATCTCAAAAGATTTACAGGAGCAATCGTTTCCCTACAGCACTAACAGGCCTCGCTTGAAATATTGCGAGGAACCAACATGAAAAGTTCTAATGTTGTCTAGATTTTGTTGTATACTAGTAGCCTAGCTATGCTTTCAATTTTTGTGCTTGTTTTCTTTGCTTCACAATACTTTGGTTTCCACTCTCCAAGTTAAGTTTTTTTTTTTTTCCCCTACTATGCTTCATTTCCGTCTTTTATTGTTGTTGTTTTAGTTCTGCATTTTACTTCTGTCATGTTTTGGTTTCTTCTTGTCTTTTAATTAATTTGGTCAAATAGTATGTTGGATCAATTTTGCCACAATGACACTCCTGCAAAGCATTGTTAGTTAATAACAATCAAGCTTACACAGATGTTATGATGCTCCTCTGAAGAACCCTTGAAATTGTTACATTTTTTCGTTGTTGTCTTGTAAAGAGTTGGCTATCTCCTGCTTCTTCTTTCCATTTCTTCACCCATCGAGATTTTAAGAGCAATTTTAAAAAAAAATCCTCCAAAAGTTAGAGAGAAAATTCCAGTCAAATGATTATGCATACAGTAGTAAAACCCCTCATACTTAACACTTTTCATGAATTATTCCCAAATTCTCGGTCATCTTCCCATTAAATCCGCTCACTTCCCCCTGTTGCATAATCATCCGAGTTATGTCTTCTTGGCCTGTTGTTTTGGTCTGTGAAACCATGAGTCTTGAGTTCTAAATCTGTTAAAAACAAACATCCCTGTGGAGTCGCCAGTTTGTTGACGATTGAAAACATCAACGAAGTTTCGTCCGCAAAGTGTTGCTAAAGCCTATTATTATAAAAACTAAATAATACTAGTAGGTGGGACCCTCTTGAACTATTGGAGAGCATATCTGTTCATTTTTTATGTTGAGATGATGTGCAACACAGCTCACATGGTTGATGAAGATCTTGTTGGTATTGGTTATAAATTGAGCTTATGAAGGGTTGATTCCTTATGTTACTACAGCCTATGTTATTCATTAATGTCATTACTGTCTGTTCTTATCGCACCTGCATAACCAACATGTTACTGAAATTATATGAAAGGAAAAATACTATAACAAATGCAAAGAAAAGGAAACTAGTTCTGCAATACCACATGCGAATAAATATAAGGAAATGAGAAACAATTGCTAGGGGAAGATTTTAAATCTATCCTAACTATACTACATGCATGAAAATACTTGATGATTATTGCTAAACCCTAGCTAGCAAGTAAATGGTTATGAAATTTTGATTGAATTACATGTTTAAGATGCATATGGTTGAAATATTGGTGGCACATTTGGCAAGGTGACAATGCTAATGGTTATGCAATAGTTAATGGAATTATGTGGCCGATATACATATGGTATGTTTGGATAGATTGAACGTCGATGGCTCATTTGATAAGGTGGTGAACGTTGATGGTTAGGCGATTTTGTTTGAGTTATATGATGTGAAATGGGATATGGTGATCGCGCTACTGGATTTTAATGTGGTGATGGTTTTGATACATGGTTGATTAGTCATGTTAATGGAGAATTTGTTGGCATGTAATGTTGAGTTAATGAGATATGGGTGGAGGCGACGTGCATTTACTAAATGTCACCTTTACTCTTCCCGCTAGTCCCCACCCTAGTCGGGCTATTGTTCGATCTTGCTGTTGTATTATGCTCCGAAATTTTAGCAGGGAGGAACCGCTCAGCCAACTCTCGTTTTAAGAAATTTGATTAACAGGTATGTCCTTTTTTTTGGCCATTCGTGACTTCCCTCTGGTTATGAAATGATTATTGTCTTAGGTGTATGGGTTTGTGTTTTTCCTGAGCATTGCAACTGTGTGAAATTTTGGTTCTTGAATGAAGAGTGGATGGTTCTTCCACTAATTTTTTTGAGTTCGTAGAGGTTATTGGTCTTCCTGGTGATAGCTCTTTGTTACCACTATTGGTTTAGTCGGAAGCTTTTTGTTTAATTCTTGGGTGGATAGCTATCTTCACGCACTGTCACTAAATCCAGTCTCTCGCTTTCTTGGGTTTAATGGTCGAAGGTTTTCTGCGTCACTATGTTGTGTTTCACTTCGGCACTAGTTGTTTCCACCGCTAAGGGTCACGAAGTGAGTGTTTTGTTCTTAACTCGGCCATGTCTTCACCTCAGTACTGTGGTAGTTTGGACGAAGAACACAAGGGTTATACCCTACATGCATTAAATAAATTTCCCGACCGAATGAGAGCCTCCACTTTTTTTTGTGGGTCCCCTATCATGGATTGTTACCTATCTGCAAATGAATCATGTCTCTCTCTGTGTGCACACCCTTGGCCTCGAAAGTTCCACCATAATGAGGAGTTGGCTCCATTCCCTAGTGTTGGCTATAGAGTAAACCCTTAACCCTCCAGTCTCGAATTTTGTAAAGGATATTGTCGTGCCTGGCAAGTTGCTACTGGTTATCGTGGATTGAATGTATGGTCGATTACTTGTGAATATGAATTCGCCCAGTGGGTCGTATGGCAGTCTTGTTGTTTTAGAATTGAGTTACTACATCTATGATGATAAGGATGAACCCTTCATTGCCAATTTCACTTTCAAAAGATACAGCCACCCTCCTTATGTTAATATCTCAGTATTGTTACTGGAAAGGGCCTCTACCCCAATTCGATTAGATGCGTGGGTAGGCATAGCTACTATAGCTTGTTCGGTTGATTGATTTTCCACAACAGTTGTGAATTGTTTGGTTGATATACAATCACTAGTATTTGCACTAATAATTTTCAGATGATAGCTAGCATTGGTTACAAATGCTTGGTGTTGCTCACGCATGTCGCGTTGTGTGTATGGTATTTTGCAAAATGAATATTGGACTGGGTAACTATAGAAAGTATATCCACTGCATCCTTATGCTTATTGGTTGTATGGACCTGAGTGTGCACAACATAGTCGATCACGGTGTGACTAAATCGAAGCAATCTTATAGTAAATCGATGGCTCGACCGATATGTTCAGCTATTACTATGACTGTGTGTTTGTTGTGCTAAGTGGAAATGTTGCACCATGGAGTTTTGTTAGTTGTGCACTGTGTGTGGTATGGATAGCTTGTTTTTCATACTCAGGGATACCCACAGAGTTTTAAGCATGTAATTTATTGCAATCGACCACTGGTTAAAGCAAGCATGTTGTTGATGATAGTCGTGTTGGATAGGTGGTCCAGATTTTAAATCACATTGAATTGTTTTTATTTTACAGTGGCAGAACTACATTGCTTGGGAAAATTACCCTGTGCATAGCTTGTGTCTAAATGGTGGTTGTTGGTTGTATGATTAATTGTCATTTCAGGCGTGGCAATTTGGTCTTGATTATTTTGGTTACTGCATATATATGTTAATGAATATCATTACATTTTGATGGGCTCTATTGCAGTAATAGTGACTTTATTATTATTTTGAGAACATGACTTTTGAGTATAGTTGTGGATTGAAGAAATGCATGGGCAGTGATTGATTTTGATAATTACAGATTGGAAATGGGTATTGTTCATAAATTGATGATGAAATGCAAAGTGTGTGAATGAAGGGAATAGAACCTCTTGCAAATTCTATAGGATAACCATTGTTTTGTGATGGAACTTTGTGGGACATTTGATTTTGAACATTGAACTTGTTAAATACACAGAAATTATTATTTAGACAAGTGATTGATGGTTGATGCATCTCCTTTAACAGAATGTTTTATGGATCACTTAATTAATTCCATGAACGGTAACCTTCCTTCTTCCCTTCCATTATTTCACTTTTCGCTAATTACAAACCCCGTCACCTTCCATATTGCTTTTTCACTCCCTGTTCTGAGATTGATTACAGTCAAGAGAATTTATGTTTTAAAATGGATGAAAGTGGCAATGTCTTGTGTGGATTGCAGTGAGGTTTTATTGGTTTACTTTACAGTTGATTGTTGTTGTCATTGAACAGTGACCATGCTTCTCCCCTTTCATTATATCATATTTTTGCCCAATACAAACCCCTCACATATCCCAGAACCATGTTTCACCCTCCTGCTCATTGATTAATAGTAAAACAATTTGTATGGATTGGATTGCATGAGTCTGATACATTCTGAGCCAAATCTATTTCATATTTTTAATTGTCATGTATGGCTATTTAAAAGACTATTTTCTAATTGATCACGCATGCAGGAAGAGTTTTTTCAGTCGAGGAAGCCATGGCCGAGGAAACAGAGGTAGAGGTAATTGGAACTAAGGCCCAATAAGGCCTAGGTTCTCCATACATTTTTCCATTGATTCACAAGAGCTTGGCCAATTTTTTTGATGTTGAATTCTTCAATTGGATTGGGCAGGGAATAGTCCAACCTAGGCCTGAAAGGCCTCCTTTCCAAGCCTTGCAAGCACCCGGTATCCCTGTACCTCCTCATGTTTCATTACAACCTGAGGTCCCTGAAAATGATGGATGGTAGGAGATTGTCCACCCAACAGCCTCCCAACACCGTGGCTGGCCCAACTTGTCTTTGCCTCCTCCTCCGTCGGTTAACCCCATTGCCCAAGCTGCCCCTAACCACTCGCCAATGCAATCCTCCCATTCTAGCAACATATTGAAGATTGAAGCCCACCATGCACTTGATAAAGGAAAAGTCACCGTTGCCCCTTCCTCACCCTCCAATGACTCTAACAAATCCATGTCTTCCCGGATGCATTTGAGGGACGATTGTTCCCACGTGATCATCGAGATTAGGCCTAAGGGATCTGCACAGCCAAAGGAAAACTCAGGAAAATCAAGAGGTGACAGCAGCAATCAAGGAAGGGTTGCATCACAGACTGGGAAATATGTTTTTTGAGTTTTTATTATATCTATTGTTTTATGACAGTTGACTTCGGGGATCTTTGGACAGCATGCTTATTTTGGATATATGAGTATTATTTTTTAAATAATTTCAAATTTCATAAGTTTAAATTGCCAAAAGTAAATATGTTGGTGGGAGGCACAAGGAGGTATGTTTTTCTTAACTAATGGTTATGTTATGATTGTTATGATTGTTATGAACTAAAGGAATTCACAAGGGGTCCCACCTACTAGTTATTATTTATTTATGACCCTTATTATAATTATTACTCTTCCCTCTAACTAAAGTTAGTTGAGTCTTTTAATTAACTTAA
>SNQJ01S0056823.1:30664-50118 GCA_010110895.2 Picea sitchensis | reverse complement strand
ATCTACAATTTACTTTCACAATTGATGAAATGGATTTGAACCCACCTTGTTTGTGATGTTAGATTAGTAATATATTTATATATAATTATTGTTTGTGATCACGCTCCTTATATAACGCAATACAAGTTTTTTCTATGAGCTTCTTAATGCACAAATTCATTGGAGTAGAATTGCATCAAGAATCGCTTCAGTAGATCCCCTATATGTGTATTGGAATTCCCATGCTTACCTCATGTCCATTACTCCCTTACATTTTATGAAATCCTACTTTATTGCCACCCCAACATCGCATATATACTTCTAGTGGATTCTCTTCAGTCATAGCCAAGATGCACGAAATTCGCTTTCTACCTCCAAATGATGTAATTCATTTATTTAGTTCTGGATCTAAAATTTTAAGTGATTAACCTCTTTATTTATCTGTTCTCGATTTGTCTTAATAGGATTTATAGTTCAATATTTACCATGAATTAACATATCATTAAAACTATATTTACGATAGCTATTTTTGCACTAAATTTTTTATATAATAATATTTTAAATGTTTTAAAATGATTAGCAGTTTAATAATTGTAAATCGCCATATTTGCAACTATTGTTGTGTATGCCTCCTCGCACTGCATTCAAGGGATCTGCAACATTTAATCCTTATGATCGACTGCAACATTTGTGATGGGTGTTGGGCTTTGTGGAAATTCTTCCCAACATGCTGAAAGTGAAATATTCTCTCTTATGGATGGTTTCTTCGGCTATAATCAAATTAACATTGCTCCCGAGGATCAACATAAGACTGCCTTTATTTGTCCTTGGGGTACTTTTTCCTATAGGAAACTCCCTTTTGGTCTTAAGAATGCAGGCACAACTTTTCAACGCGCTATGTCTTATGCTTTTCATGACATTAAGCATATCGTTCAACCCTATTTGGATGATTTACCCGCTCATTATATGCGTAGAATCGATCACCCTACCCACCTCCAAGCCATTTTTGTTCGCTGTCGGTTCTATCGTATACGTTTAAATCCTCATAAATGTGTTTTTTGCGTAGAATCCAACCATCTTCTAGGTTTTATCGTTTCACGTCAAGGGATCTAGGTGGATCCTATTAAGGTTGAGGTGATTCTTAATCTCCCTCCTCCTTCTACACTGCGCCAGTTGCAAAGTTTGTAGGGGAAAGCAAACTTTCTTCTTCGTTTCATCCCTAATTACGCCGAGATAACTCATTGTTTTACGCTTCTATTAAAGAAAGATTCAGAGTTTGTCTGGGATACCATTGCGAACAATGCTTTTGAAGCTTTGAAGTTGTCCCTCACGCGTGCTCCGCTTCTCTTTCCTCCTGATTATAGTCGCGATTATTTCCTTTATCTTGCTGCCTCAGAGTACACTATTAGCATGGTTCTCATCCAAGAGGATGATGTGCACGATGAACATTTTGTTTACTACTTGAGTCGAAGTCTCACACCAACTGAAATCAAGTATCAACATGTCGAAAAGCTAGCCTTGGTTGTTGTTCAAGCCGTCCAATGCTTCTGGCACTATATCCTTTCATGTAAAACTACCGTGATTTCTCATTGCAACCCTATGCAACACATCTTGACACGTCAATTGCTAGGGGGAAAATGTTCCAAATAGATTTTCATTCTCCAGGAGTTTGACTTAGAATTCGATCGCGCCAAGTCTAAGAAGTCTCTAGTTTTTGCTGAGTTGATATGTGATTTTCCTCATTCTGCAACGGAAAATGTAGCAATAGATTCATTACCCGATGAATCTCTTTTCCTTATTAGTACTGATGATCTTTGGTATGGAGATATCATTATATATCTTCAAACCCAGACTTTCCAGCCTGCTTTGTCTAGTAATGAATGACGTTGTATATGCTATCAAGCGCGTCAATACATTATCCTCGGGGATACTCTTTACCATCGGGGAATTGATTCTGTTTTTTGACGTTGTCTAACGTTTGACGAAACCGAGAAAGATCTGAATGAATTCCATTCTGGAGAATGTGGTGGTCATATGTATGGGTATGCTACTGCCCAGAAGATCTTACACGCAGGATATTTTTGGCCTTCTTTGTTTAACGACTGCATTATTGTTGTTCAGAAATGCCATGCCTACCAGACCTACAATCGGAAAATTCGGTCACATCCTACTCCTCTTCATCCTGTGGTCTCAGTTGGTCCTTTTGAAAAATGGGGCATCGATTTCATGACATGTCACCCTCACTCGGTCGGGGGGCATGGTTACATCATTGTAGCTGTTGATTACTTTACAAAATGGGCCGACGCGATGCCGACATTCAATAATACTGGAAAGAACGCAACGTTGTTTCTTTTTAACCATGTTATATCTCGTTTTGGTGTTCCTCAAGCTATCGTCACTGATCACGGTAGTCACTTTAGGAATTTTATGATGTCAGAACTTACGGAAAAGTTGGGTCTTCGTCATGATAACTCAACGCCCTATTATCCACAAGCTAATGGTCAAGTCGAAGCGATCAATAAAGTTCTAATAACTATGCTTCGACGGATGATAGGAATTCATAAAACTAGTTGGCAAACAATGTTCTTTTCAGCATTGTGGGCATACTGGACGTCTGTAAAACCCTCTACGGGGTTTACGCCTTTTCGATTAATCTATGGTGTGGAAGCTATTCTTCCTATAGAATGCGAGATACCCTCTCTGAAGCTAGTTGTCGAGCTCTTACCCAACACTTCTGCCAAAGAAGAACGTCTATTGTATCTAATGTGATTAGACGAAACTCGACGTGACGCCACCCTAGTAATAGAAGCCCAAAAGAAACGTGTTAAAGGACAATATGACAAGCATGTCAAGCCTCGCATTTTCTCTGAAGGTTATCTTGTTCTTCTCTATGAATAGGGTCGAGATGTCTTAGGAGCTGGGAAATTCGAACCCATGTGGCGAGGTCCTTATATTGTTCGCCGAGTTTTGGAAAAAGGAGCACATGAGCTAGTCGATTACGATGGTATCCCTTTGAGTGAACCCAGGAATGGGTTGTACTTGAACAAGTACTATGCATAAGATCACATGTGCATGAGTACTTGTATTTTAATGTATCATACTTTGTGTGTGTTACTATGGTTTTCTTTTGTCGTTATATGGTCTTTACCCGTATGTGACGTTGTGTTTGATTTCCAGATGTCGGAGTCTTCGCTACCCTATATTGGCTTCGCTGATGGCACTAGTCATAGTACCCAGAACCTTGTGTCTATTGCATGGGCAATTTATGCCCCTACCAACGAACTTGTATCTTTACGAGGTGTGTGCCTCGGCCGTGCGACCAACAACATTGCTGAGTATAGCGTCATTATTGAATTATTGGTTGATGCTATCTCGCTCGGAATTCATCATTTGGTTGTGTGACTTGACTCGCAGCTTGTAGTACTATAGCTAAGTAATATCTACTCTATTTGAAGTCCTACTTTGTTACGGGTGTATTTGCAAATTCACCTCTTGGAACGTTATTTTGATCACATTGAATATCGGCATATTCCTAGATGTCTTAATACATTAACAGATGCATTGGCTAATTATGTATTGGACAGACATTTGAACCATTTATAAATCAAACACATTTGAAATTCACACAATATAAAGTAAACCGGTAGAAGCCATCTGTATATATAACGATCAAAGAGTTTTTTACAAAAGTTTGTCCGAAGATCAAAATATCAAAAATTGAAGCTTATAGCTTCTACAATGTGACGTCATGGATGACGTTCACGGTAACACACAACTTCTCTAGCAACCCTGCGGAGCAGTCGACTCATAACTTCCGATACCCCTACAGTATGACATTGATCGCGCCGTGGAACCTCTTCCAGAGTCATATCTGGAATGTCTGCAATAAGACCCTCTAGATTATGTTCCACTATTCGATAATCCTCGGCATACTATGGTGCTGCCGCTACCTCTCCTCGCCAACATACATTCCAACATCTGTGTTATCAACAAACGATTTTGTATTAGTCTTTGGATGAATATATAAAACAAAAACATTTGAATATGATAAAAATTCAAAAACATTTAAAAAGAGAAAATGCGTGTACTTCTCACCAAGGTCACCCCACTGAGCATCTTCTGGTAGTGCTAAATCCGGATCTCCGCGGAAATCCAACCCGGCATACGCGTAGTCATCCACCATCAACATCTGGTTTTGAAGCTAGTCAAAGAAAATATCATCATACTTGATGATCAGTCCTGCTACGTGCCGGGCCATGAGCCGACACCATATCAACATCCTTGGATCCCTGGGACCCAGTAAGTTCCACTCAACCTGTAGTCTAAATACGAGGACCCTCTCGAGGAAGAAGGACACCAGCAAAGATCCATACCAGAATTGCTTTAGGTTACCACGTCTGCATTTAGTCAATTGTTTTTTGATACTGTGAAGCACAACATATGCCCAATTGAATACTCGAGGCTCAGTACACTCGATGGAGTAATGGAAATAACTCTGCAATGCCATATGGGGAGCAGAACTCCCAGCCATCTGAGCTATAGTGAAAAGGATAGTACGAAGGGTCAGGTATTGTAACCCCCAGATAGCTACTTTTCCTTTTTTCCTTTCTGCCTCAGGAACACAATATTGACTGCAATACTCACTCATCGATAGCCCACCGCCTCTACTACCGGTCATACTAACATAGTATCTGCGTCGGGACAATCCAATCAAAAAGTAGATATCATCAATGTCTATGGACAATGTGTGACCTCCCACGTTGAAAACCTATTGATCTGGGTCCCACATACAGACCAGGTATTCTAGTAGTCTGACTTGGGCCCTCATGCCTGGGATGCGAAAGTATTTCAAGAGCCCACAATCTCTCAATGCAGCTATGGTAGGAGGATGATTCTCAGCCATTGCGTTATCCTCTTCATGTTCTCTTTCTCGCCACTCAAGCACCATGTTTATGGCCAATTACCTGCACAAGGAACATAAAAGGAGGATTAATAACTTTTCATGCTTTAGATCTGTTTCGTTTGGCTTAAAATTTAAAATTATTTTGGGCTTTGCGGTTCTCGCAGGCACCCCATTTGCACAGTGTGAGAACCTCTCAAGTGGCTTAAGGCTTACCTGCGAGAATGCATCATTCTCGCAGGCCCTGTATGGGCTGCCTGCGAGAATGCCAATGTGCATATAGGGCCTAGAAAAACATCTTAAAAATGGAAATTTAACCAATGAAATGAAAAAATGAAACCATGAAAATGTCAAGGATGATGAGCTTACCTTAATGGCGCAGACGGCTCACTGATTGGTCTCTCGTAGCTCCCGCAAATCAACGCCGAAATTGGAGGGTAAAAGGGGGGTTTTTTTTAGCTCAATAGTGGAAATAAAAATGGTGTGGTAAAAAAGAGTTTTAACTCATTTTATGTACTTTTACTATATCATTTTGGGTTTTTATAATTATTTATCAACTAAACCCTAATCCCTAATGTCATGTTGAGTGTAACTTGTGTAGGCGTGATGACTTTAACGATTCAATACGGGGATATGGACATGTTTTTCATGGTTATCATGTGTTTTTGATTGTTTTTTAGGGTTTTTTTACATAAAACCTCGAGCGTCGTTTTTGTCCATTCTTGCGCTCGTAAATACATGAAAACGTGATCGAGCATACTTTTATCACTTTTTCAGGCTCACAAGGTTATACGAAAAAGGAACCCCTCTGGAGTCCTCTTTAATCTCTTTTCAGACTCTCTAAACATGAAAAGATCGTCGAGCGACCTTGCTATTTTCACGCTCGATAAAGTATTTGAAGTAAGCGTCTGATGAGCGATAATTTATCTCTTTTTCGGTCTCGTCCAGACTATATTACGAAAAAGGAACTGAGAGAGTTCTCTTTTAAGTGTTTTTCCAAACTCTATAATCTTGAAAAACCTTCGATTTTTCTATCTCTGGACTCGTTAAACAAACATTGACAGACCCGTGATGGGACCGAACCACTCCTTCTTAGGGTTCGTTAAAAATACTCCGAGGGACTCATCTGAAGGATGAGCTTACATCAACAAGCATATGTTATCCTCCTCAAGATTGCGTAAAAATAAAGAGGTACTCGCCAGAAATGGTGGGGGGGAATTTGGGAAAGGGATATGTTTTCATCTTCGTATTAATTGGAAGTAAGTGTCTCTTTTGAACATGACACCCTCTAATTCATCATTTGAAGTCGGTTTGGGAAATCCATTTGCCTCTCATTCGATTTGCTACAAGGTCATTCCCTGTGTTGTCTTTGAGTCAATGCTGCCAAATCATTGGTCGTGTCATTCATATGTTCAAGAGAAGTCCGTCTGAAACCTATATTGAGTCGGCCATCTGCAGTTATCCATTCTCTCCGTGTCGGCCTTCCCTGTGTCCGGTCCAATTTCAAAAATGTTATGTTTCACCTTCAAACTCTGTTACTCATTTTGTGTCATTGATGGGGGATACATCAAGGCCCTCCTGTGACGAGTTTTGTTCCGTCGACTTCAACTCATTATCTGGAATCAAGACTTGGAAATTATTTGGTACCTTGGAGCTTGCATGCCTCAATGGCAGGTTTTCTCGCTTTCGACAGTGGGTTTACATCATTGACCTCTGATCGAAAGATTCCATCGGATGTTCGACATCAAATCATTTATTCACACTTGATGGATTGTACTGTAGTACCTTGAGTGTCATTGACATCAATGGTGATTTATCTCGCACTTGTTAACGGTTTCATCAATGATCGGTAATCAAGTGGTTTCTACCATGTTCAACTTCAACACATGTAATCACATGGTTAGATTCATACTTTGGGCGACGAGATTGAAGACCCTGGATATCATCTTTGTCCAGGTTGCGATGGAGTATGTATGATTTGCGACACATAGATCCACTGTGTATGTCTCGTGGCTATGTCGTCTTGATTTGAAATTTATCACATAGATCCACAGTGTATTTCGGTGGCTATGCTATATTTTGACGACATGGATCCACAGTGTATGATTGGTGGCCATGACCCAAGTCTATTTTTTCATCAGTCTATGATCTGAATATGGGAATGCCTACCTCAGAATTGGTAGATATGATATTCTGTAGATGCTTGGTTGTTCGCAAGTTTTTGATTAGGTGTGCTCCTAGTTCTCGACACACACATGCAGCTTACAAAGTATTTAAGCTATCACTGGTTCTAAATTCATACTTTGGGGGGCATTCTGTTACCCATGATTTTGGTCGTCATGATGATGTATTGATGATGGTGTACTCAGGCTCTCCATTGGAACTTTCTCCTGAGAAAAGTTACCTTTATCTCTTTCCAGAAATCACATTTTTAAAGATTGTTCGCAGGCTGCTAGTATATTTGCCTGCTAGAATGTATGATTCTCGCAGGCTTCCTTAAGCCAGGGTGCGAGAAGTTCACACTGTGTTGAACTGCTAGGGTGAGAACTCTCTCTAAAGCAAGGAAAAAGATAATTTCTCAAAGCTTCTAGAAGAGAATTTTCTGGAAGGATGAGATGGCATTCGAATGGTTATCCTAGTACTAGATTTCCTGATATTTTGGGAGCATTCCTATCCAAGTAACTAATTCATTATCTCCTGTATATTGAGGGAATTCTCATGGAAGAGGGTTAATATGCAAAGAGGTAAAGAGGTATTGGAGGATTAGTGAAAGATTGTGTGAAGGACTGATGCTACAGCAGCTAGGAGACTCTAGCAAGTTCATCCAAAGGAGTTGATCTTCTTCATGCAAGTGAGAAAGTGTGTGTGTCGAAGCCAAGGGACATCGAAAGGAGGTTTGCGACATCAAGGCTCAGGTTGTAAGATTTACTTTCTATTAATATGATACAGTAATATGTCTCTTTTCCATAAAGCTAAGTTTACTTTGTTGTATAACTCCTTGATCATATACATAGATTGAATTTTGAATAGATTGTGCTTTCTTCACTCTCAGTTGGTTTGTGTTGTCTTGATATTGAATGCACAAGAGCACTGGAGCGAAGCGGGAGCAACAAATATCAAATGAAGCGATTATAAGGTATGTACTTTGTTCTCGTCTCTCTTTTAATTCAATAGTTAAAATCTAGGGAAAGAGGTATATTTTGTCTTTCTTTGTTCTAGATCCAAGCGGATCTAGGGAGATCGGTTTGTGTCTGCACTTACATATTTATCCAATAACAACCATTACACCTTCCACTGTGTTAAATAAATGATTAAAAATTATATTGCTAGTTAAATTTTGAAATTGTACATGCAGGTAACCAAATTGTTAGAGGAAACAGGGGAAGTAGACGACGTGGTGTTGGAGGAAGAGGTGTGATACCTCCGATAATATCCACGCCAGAAGCATGGATGATTTTAGGGGCTAAATTTCTCTCATGGGATAATTTTCCATGGTTTTTCCAAAAACGAGATTCGTTATTTTAAAAATGATTCGACCAAATTCTATAGGATAAAATTATTTTACCTTAAAAATCGCCAAACTTTTATAAAAACTATATAAAATCCTTAGAAATTTAAATATTTTTACAAAAGTATCGCCAAACATTTATAGCTTGCATATGAAGGATTAGTAATATTCACCAAGGTTTCCACATTTTAAAATAAATTTCCATCCTTAAAATCATCCATGGCCAGAATGATCTAACCCCCAGGGAGATGATCATATTACTGAGTAGGAGCATGTTGATGTGGGAGATGTGGTAGGTATGATGAGATCCTTCCAGAGGATGTCAGAGGCGTTCATCAACCGACTGGGTCGATATGAGGGTAGAGTGTCTTTTCCCAATGAGGTTTCACCATGTGCTCTAGCTGGTAGTAGTAGTATACATAGAGAACTTGAGAAGGTGAATTTTCCTGAGTTCATGGGTGCCATGGACGGCTCAGCTATCGAGGTATCGTTGGAGAATATGACTATGTGCTTCGCACTTCGTGATTACACCTCCAAAATGAAAGTCTGCATGGAGGTATTTTAGCTGAAGGGGAGTTCTCTTCTATGGTAGAATACACTCCTACCTCAACTAAACATTGTCATCAAAGAAGTGTCATGGGAGTTGTTTGAGGAGTGGTTCCGAGAGAGGTACTTTTCTGAGGAATTCATTGAGCACTAACTTAGTAATTTTAATGCCTTACAACATGGTGGTCATACGATGCTAGAGTATGAGGCCAGATTCATGGAGCTACTTAGGTATGCTCCACATATGAACATAGAGAAGTTAAAGGTCAACAAGTTTTTGTTAAGCCTTAAATTCAACATTCCTGGGAAGGTGAGGATTATAATGCCTCGGACGTTGCACGATGTAGTTTAGAAGGCCCTCATAGCTAAGGAAGAGCTGAACAACATGGGTTAGGGAGATTTTGTAATGAAGGCCAACCTATATGTCATGATCTTAGGATCTTATGCCATAGTGATTGGTATGGATTGGTTGGAAATGCATGATGTGATACTTAACAATAAGACAAAATAGTTAAGTTTTCCAAATGATTTGGGACAGATTAGAGTGATTGTAGGAAGGAACCAGGGGGTGTCCTTGAGATTTATTTCTTCCCTATAGCTATAGAAGAGTATGAAAAAGGGGTGTGAGCTTAATGCAATCTTAACGCTAAAAAAAATGTGTGAGGCAGAAGGATTAGAAAACCTTCCTGTAGTGCAAGAGTTTGTAGACGTGTTTCTAGAAGAGTTACCAAGTTTACAACCCGAAAGAGAGTTGGAGTTTACAATAGACTTGAAACCTAGAACTGAACCTATAGCGAGAAGGCCTTACTGGATGTCAATGCCTGAATTGCAAGAGTTAAAAATGCAATTGAAGGAATTGTTGGACTTGGGACTTATAAGTCCATTTTTTTTTCCTTAGGGTGCACTAGTTATTTTCATGAGAAACAAGGATGGGTCATGGAGGCTTTGTATTGACTATCGTCAATTGAACAAAACTACGATAAAAAACTAGTATGCATTTCCAAGGATAGACAATTTGTTTGATCAGATGAAGGGAGAGACTATGTTTTCGAAGATTGACTTGAGATAAACATATCACTAATTACATATTAAATAAGAAGATATCCATAAGACCACATTTAAGACGAGATTCATACATTATGAGTTTACAGTTTTACCATTCGGATTGACGAACCCCTCGGGGGTATTCATGAGTTTGATGAATGGGGTGTTCCTTGAATACTTGGACAAGTTTGTTCAAGTATTTATTGATTACATATTATTTATTCTCGGATGAAAGAAGAACGTGGAGAACATTTAAGTTTGGTCGTATAGTGTCTATGAGAAAACAAATTGTATGGGAAACTATCGAAATGTTCTTTTTACCAATCAAAGATTCATTACTTGGGACATATCATATATGGTGAAGGTATCAATATGGATACAACAAAAGTAGAGGCTATTATGGAATGGTAATCTCTAAAAACGTACAAGAAGTATAGAGATTTATGGGTTTAGTAGGATATTATCCATGGTTCGTCGAAGGTTTTTTGAAGATAGAAAATCCGATCACGAATTGAAAAAGAAAAACAAGAAGTTTGTTTGGACAGAGAAATGCACGGAAGCATTTCAAAATATTAAAGAGTTGTTGACAACAACACCAATACTAAAAGTCCCGAAAATGGATAATAAATTCTTGGTATGAACGGACGCATCCAAGGAAGTTTTAGGCAAAGTTTTGATGCAAGACAGTCGAGTGATCGCTTACATTTTAAGGAAATTGAGAAGGCATGAATAGAACTACACAACTCATGATTTGGAATTATTAGCAATTGTATATTCCTTGAGAGTTTGGAGACACTATCTGATTGGAAAAAATTTGAATTAAAGACAGATCATTGTGGATTGCAGCATATATTTACACAGAGTGACTTGAACGCGTTACATAGGTGTTGGTCAGAATTTTTTAGAGAATACGTCTTTGAGATTACTTACATTAAAGGAACGATGAATATAGTGGCAGATGCATTGAATCAGAGACCACACATATTCTCATTAATACCTCTTAAGGTGAATCTCCAAGAAAATATTCTAGCATTATAGATAGATGGTGACTGGTACAAGGAAGTTAAGAATAATATCGAACAAGATAGCATGATGATATCGAGGTACGAAGGTTATTCTTTAGACAACGATGGACTAGTGATATTTAATGAAACAATTTACGTACCACCTAACGATGAATTAAGAAGTTTGATCTTGAGTGAATCTCATCGAGAAATGTACATGGCTCATCCGAGAGTCACAAAGATTAAGGAAGACCTTAAGCCTTTATTCTTCTAGAAGGGAATGAAAGCAGACATAGTTAGTTACATGGAGAGATGTCTAGAATGTTAGCAAGTGAAGGATGAACATAGACATCCAATAGGATTTTTACAACCACATGTTATTCCAGAATCGAAATGGGAGGTCATTTCGATGAAATTTATATTTGGATTTCCACTGACGGTAAGGAGGCATGATTCGATTTTCATGGTAGTAGACACTATGACGAAGAGTGCACACTTTATCCCAGTAACTACGATGTTTTAGGCGTCATATATAGCAAGAGAATTTGTCAGCGAGATTGTGAGATTACATGGAGTACCAAGAGGGAGCATATCTGATCGAGGATCGATGTTTACAGGACAGTTTTGGACCAGTTTCCAAGAGGCTTTGGGAACGTAGCTGAATTTCACTACATCATATCACCGTGAGAAAGACAAAAAAATAGAGAGAATGAATCATACCTTGGAGGATATGTTGCGTATGTATGTAATGGACCAACAGAAACATTGGGAAGATTTCTTTCCACTAGTAGAATTTGTATACAACAACAACTATCAGAGTATCATTAAGATGGCACCATTTGAGTTTCTTAACGTGCGACTGTGTGAGACACCGTTGAGTTGGGATTGACTTGAGGATAGGGTCATGGTAGGGACATAAGTGATTCAATAAATGGTAGAACAGATGAAATCGATAAGACAGAGGATTAAAGAAGTGCAATATCGGTAGAAGAGTTATGCTGATGCACATCGCGTTGACCGCAGTTATGAAGTTGGCGACAGAGTTTTCTTGTGGGTAAAACCACACAACAGTTCGATCAAGTTTGGAAAGGGTGATAAAATCTCTCCTAGGTTTGTGGGACCTTTTGATATTGTGGAAAAGAAGGGACCCGTGGCTTATCAACTAGCCTTGCCTGATTCTTTGAGGTGTATGCATGATGTATTTCATGTATTTGTTTTGAGACATTATATTAGTGATCGTTCACATGTTTTTGACATGAGTTATTTGTAGGTCTCAGACGAGGGTGATCTCATGGTAGAGCCAATCCGTATTATGGACCATCACATTTGACAACTACAAGGTCAAATAGTCGATCATGTCAAGGTCCAGTGGGACAGATATAGTCCACACTCGGCTACCTGAGAGGATGCATATGAGATGCGTCAACAATTTCCTTACTTGTTTGATAGATTAGACATATAGATCTATGTCAGATACATTTGTTTACTTGAATTTATATATTTTACAACTTTGGGACAAAGTTTAAAACAAGAGGGGGTGTATGTAACATCCCACTCTACTGAGCACACTTTTATCGACTTATTCTTTGAGGACACTTGCGTGCAAGTGATCCGATTATGGTACATTGTGATTTCGTTTGATTATGAATTATACGTGATGATAATGTGTTGTGACCTATTTTTATTTGATATATATGTATTAGTAGATGTTATTGATGATTTTCCCTAAGTGTGTAGGGCACATGATAGGTTATGTATGTGGATAGTGTCAATGGACTTCCTTGGACTTCAGATTGAGTTAGGGAGTGAATTGTAATTTGATTGAGTATTTATTGACACGGTTTTTACCAGCGGATGTAGGCTTGGTGATGCTTGATAATTCCACTCACATAAAGAGTAGAGGGGTCATGCACAGAAACCAAACATTGAGGGAGAGGTGTGGCAGTGTGCCTGTCACAACCTACAAGCAGCCTATTGTGGCATGAACTGTAGGTTAATGATTACCTAGTTCAAGAGATCCACAAAGTCATGAGGGAGGACTGAGACAATCACTCACAAATATTCTAAGGGGCATGAAATAAGGAAGACTCCTTATTCCTTAGAAGCCCTTGGTCTCTCACAAGGTTGAATGAGTGGAGTGTTGACTCCAAGGGTTGGACAAACTTCCAAAACCATTCAAATGTGAGTGACACCATTGGAGCACAGATGTGAGTCTTGAAGGGAACATCGCGTAATTAAAAACTCGAGTCAATAAATCTAGGTGGCCTAGAAAACATTTAATGATTAGACCTTGTTGGAATAAAATAATTAATTAAAACTATAAATTATTAAATATAAACCAGAATAAAAGTCTAAGCCTAAGTCTAAGTCTAAATTTAATTAAAGGACTAAATGAATTATGAAATAAGTTAAAAGATTGGAGAATAATCAAACTATAGGAAAAAGGGGAATAAAATCTAAAGATTGGATAAAATGCACATGTGTGCATGAAATTAATAAAATGGATTTTTAAAATAGAAATAAATAAAATATGAGAGAATAGGTGTACACATATAATAGTATCTAGAGTCAAGACACCACTAATGTAACTAGAAGAAGACTCATATTTCAACTCTAACTAAGATCTAGTTAGGAGACACTCATTAAATGAGAATATGGGGAACAAAGAGACAACTAAGAGAGAAAATAGAAACACATTGGGGAATGTGAGGAAAATTGACTTTTAAATAAAAGAAAAATGGTAATTACTTGTGCAACTTGGGGAGAGTGTGACAAGTGTGTGGATGAATAATCATAAATAATTTAACCTAAAAAGTTAATTACTTGTGCATGAGGACATGTGTCAGTGAAGAAATTTCTATAAAACAAATGGTGTAGAAGGGAAATGGGTCTCACTTTTTATGGTACTATTATGCTACCAAATTTTAGATTGACAGTGTTTTACTTGTGAGAGTTTGGATTTCATGCTTGAGAAAGAGTGGAAGCTCTACCTTGTGAGGTAAGCTTGGAGGTATTTTTTTTGGTTTCTTGTGTGTGTCCCCTTTGCATCTTGGGGGACTAAGGGGGACGAAGAGTACCCCTATTGTTGGCTAAGAGGTATCGATTAACTCTTGGGATTAACAGGTGGAAGCAGGGAGGACGTTGAAAAAGTTACAAGATGAATATCAACATATACAATCAATATTCTAGTTGTGGTAATTAGTATTTCTTGTTATTGTATTGTCTTAATGAAATATATAAATGTGTAGTGAGTATGCAATGAACGATCATTATGGTTAACACAACAATTTTGTAAGTTATGTACAATTTACTTTCACGATTGATGAAATGGATTTGAACCCACCTTGTTTGTGATGTTAAATTAGTAACACACACACACACACACACACACACACACATATATATATATNAGACAGGAGATTTTTCTGAGCTTCCTAATGCACAAATTCATTGCAGTAGAATTGCATCGAGAATTGCTTCAGTAGATCCCCTATATGTGTATTGGAATTTCCAAGAATACCTCGGGTCCATTACTCCTTTACATTTTATAAAATCCTACTTTATTTCCACTCCAACATTGTATATATTCTTCTAGTCGATGCTCTTTAGTCATAGCCAGGATGCGCGAAATTCGCTTTCTAGCTCCAAATGATGTAATTCATTTATTTAGTTCTGGATCTAAAATTTTAAGTGATTAACCTCTTTATTTATCTATTCTCAATTTGTATTAATAGGATTTAGAGTTCAATATATACCATGAATTAACATATCCTTAAAACTAGATTTACGATAACTATTTTTGCACTGAAATTTTTATATAATAATATTTTAAATGTTTTTAAAAGATTAGCAGTTTAATAATTGTGATGCGCCATATCTGCAACTACTAATATGTATGCCTTCTCGCCCTACATTCAAGGGATCTGCAACATTTAATCCTTCTAATCGACTGCAACATTTGTGATGGGTGTTGGGTTTTGTGGAAATTCTTCTCAGCAGGCTTTGTTCTTTTGGTATGACTAGTGGAAGTCTCTATTGGTAGGAGAGGCAGTTATATATAAACACCACTGGTTATCTTAGCACTATCATTTATCTACGTTCCTTTTGTACATTTCCAGTGTTTTGACTTCTTATTGGCAATTTATCATTTCCGAGATATAACACTTGCAAGTTTATGGGTTGACACAAACTCTCTATTACCTCAAAAGCTTCAGATGAAGGAGGTTATCTTAGTGCTATCATTTATCTACGTGCCTTTTGTACATTGCAAGTGTTTTGACTTCTTACTGGAAATTTATCATTTTCGAGATATATTACTCTTGCAAGTTTATGGGTTGACACAAACTCTCTATTACCTCAAAATCTTCAGATGAAGGAAGTGTTTTTGTAGAGTGGTATGTATTCAATGGAGTTCTCTCCAATCACCTTGTTAATAAAAAACCATTTCAAGTGTGGTTGCAGACATCTTTTGGTAATCGTTCACATTTATCATTTCCTCAAAGGTATGATGAGTTGCCAGTACAACACTCCAACTATTGTGGTTGTCTGGTCAATTATTTTGGAATCTTTTTTTTCTCTTGTATGATTTTGTATAGATCCCTTCACAACCAAGATCGGAGGACTTGACTTACTCAGTGAAGAATTAATTACTAAGTAGCACATACAACTTTTGTTGGAAGACCACGTCTATTCTGAAATAAAATATGTTTCAGAAAGGCTTATCTGACACTAAAGATCTATTTTTATCAAGGGCTTTAGCATTATATTACATTTTTAGGATTATATAATTCTCTTACCTAATGTAGGGTGTGACAAAATGAGAAGCAGAGAATAGAGAAAAAGAGCAGAGCGAAAATACTATTCAGTATATTGAAGATACTTGCATGATGTATTATGTTTTCCATGATGTTTTCCAAGTATGCAAGACTCACATCTGGGATTTTCCTCTTTGAAAATAGGGATACCTTTGACCATGGAGTGCTTCTGAAGAAGATTTAGACTCTGAAAAGGTAGGTGTCTGAACCTTGTATGCCAAACCATAGTTTCATTGGGGTTGGATGCACTTTGTGCATATGATTGGATCAGATTTGCAGTTCTGAGGGTCAGGGGAAACATCCTATTCTGAGTCATATGGATTTCAGAAATCAATTTTCTGCTGGGGGGTTTATCATATATCCTACATGATGCTCCTTTAAAAAGTACCTTATATCCATGTTCAATTAGTTTTCCTACACTTAACAGATTATGTGTCAGATTTGGAACATGATAGACATTGTGTATGTCTTTCTTTACATTTTGTTTAGTAAGAATAGGAACAATTCATTTTCCTTGAACGTTGACTAAATAATCATTTCCAAGTGTAATATCAGATGAAATTGAAGAATCAATGCATGAGAGTAAATCTTTGTTACTTGTCATGTGGTTGTTGCAGCCACTGTCCAACAACCAAAGATCTTTAGGTTGTTCTTCAGTCTTGTGGCATGAGAGAAACATACCATATGAGGTTTCTCTTTCATGATGTGAGATATGTACTCTGCCTGAGAGATGATCTGCTTGCTTCTTCTTGCATTCAGATTCATAGTTCCCATACTTTTTGCAGTAATAACATTATATGTTGGATTTGTCATTTGATCTTCTCCCTTTGCATCTTTGAGGATGGAAATTCTGATTATGGTTTTGTTGTCTGTGACCTTGGAAATTTTGATTCGGATTCTGTTGTCTATGGCCTTCACTTGAGTGGTGGTTACTTGGACTGCTCCCCCTGCCTCTCCCTTTGTTGAAGGAGAATTGAGTCTTTAAGGCGTTGGTTGTTGACTCATCGACTATATGAAGTCTGGTCTCATGTGTCAATAGAGAACCCATTAATTCATCTGTTGAAAAATTTGACAGATCCTTGGATTCAAGGATGGCTGTAACAACCATTTCAAATTTCTTTGGTAGACTTCTAAGAACTTTCTCAACAATTCATTGATCAAGGATGGCTTCACCATTCAATCTGATCTGGTTTATGATTCCCCTGACTCTAGTCATAAACTGAACAATGTTTTCAGACTCTATCATTTTCAACGTCTCAAAATGCATCCTCAAGGTCTACAGTTTGACTGTTTTGACTCTCTCATTGCCTTGGTAAGCTGATTTAAGGATGTCCCAGGCCTGTTTTGAAGTAACAACGCCTGTGATTTTTGAGAAAATCGAGTCAGCCATGGAATTTTGAATCCAGAATTTGGCTTTATTCTCTTTGGTCCTTTGTGTTTCCTGAGCAGTTCTTTGTTGGTTGGTCACGAACGCAAGGTCTGTTGGATTTGGTTCCATGTATCCAAGATCCAATGGATCCAAGCACTCTTGTTCTTGCAAGAAGGATCTCATTCGAAGAGACCAAAACTCATAATACTTTCCAAGAAGACTCAGTCCTTGAGTTGGTCCTAAATTGCTCGAGGTGGCCATCTTTGAAGAAAAAAATATTGACAACAAAGAATTGTTTAAGGATTTGCGTTCTTACTAGTTTCCTGCGTGTAAAACCAGGTCAACGAAGTTCTCTTAGTGACTTCGGACTGAAAAATGTGAGGTAGACCACTTCTTTAGCTTCGAACTGGCTGGATTTGACTTCCGAGCGTGAGATCTACGGATTCAGAGCTCTAAGCTCTGTTCTTTAGCAACTGTAGCCCCTCTAATGGCGGGATCGGGTTGTCTGAATTTACTCGAGAGCTAAAAGAAATTTTCAGTTCAACTTCTCATGTGATTGGGGGCTGAGAACCAGGCGCTTCAATGAAAGGCATGTTGTGATTTTGCATGTTGGGATTTTGCGAGTGAGCCAACCCTGACTCCACGACTCCCGAAATGCCAAAATTTCGGAGCTCCCAATCTGATGGTCCCGATTCTTACACGATCTAACGGCTTAGATCACGTCGGGGTTTCATGTGTCGCGAGGTCGAAAGACTTGCCACCTTCGTTCTCTCGATCCCCAAAATGCTAAAACTCTTCATAGACAATCAACGGTCCACACTTTCTCCTCAATCGACGGCTACGATCAAGTTGCAAACTTGGGTTTCGCAAATTCTTAGAATTCCTACCTATGATTTCTCGATTTTCGAAATAGAGATGGTGCTAGATCGACAGTCCAAATCCTCCCCTTGATCAATGGCTGTGATCAAATTGGGGTTTCACATTTCGCGACTTTGGAGGTTTATCTCACATCTTCTCTTCTAAGTTCCGAAACTCCGACGAGACGAGGTCGACGACTCATGGTCTCCCTTGATCCAATGGCTCAGATCAAGTCGGAATTTCACGTTTTGCGAGTTCTCACGACTCAATCTTTGACTTCTCTGAGTCACAAGTCAGCAAAATGTTGATCTCTAGCCGCATGTCCTCTTTGAAACTATATGATCTTGATGATTTTGGAACTTCGTAGGTCCGATTCTCCTGTACACTTTCAAAGCTTTAATGTTAATGCACTTTACCTTGATCAAACAGTTGTTGTTGCTCTCACCTTGATCGGACGACTGAAACACGTTCTTCTTTTCTGCGCGCTCCTCGTCCTTTCTAAGCTTGATTAATGGCTCAAATATGTTCGCAGGGCTGATCTTATGGGTGTTGAGCTTGTCTTTTGCTGTATGAACGAAGACTTTCTTCTTAAGAAGGAATTTCGTGAATCTTTCACGAATTTTTTAAAAGGCTCACAGATCTTTAATGTGTACCCTTCAATTATCCTTCCATGTGTCTGCCTTCACATGTTGTGATGTTTCCAGTGATCTTTTTGAGCATATTGATGTCTCCACGCTCCTTTAGCAGACTGCGGACTTTTCTTCAAGATTCTTTAAACATTGCATCCTTTTGCAGCTACTCTGCTTCTTCGCACTTGCTGTGCGCAATGATCTTTTGAGCGTATCACAGACTGCGTCTTGTTTTCCAATCATTGTGAAGAATCTTGCGTCTGTGTGCTCTCATAGACAGTGTAAGTTCTGCGCTTCTTAGGATCGGGCTGCTCTCCAGACTATGTGATGAGGCTTACGTCTGAAGCTCTGATACCATGACAAAATGAAAAGCAAAGAATAGAGCAAAAGAGTAGAGCGAAAATAGTATTCAGTATATTGAGAGCTAAATAGGCTCAAGCAAATCAAGAAAATCAAGAAACAATTATACAGCTGGCCAGGACCACTGACAATGTACAGTCAGACCGCTGAGGTTACATATATATTTAACAGGGTGAAGGGATGTCATTTCTTTTATTTCTTCGACTTTTGATCTCTAGGGATTTTTTTTTTTTTGGCACTCGTGAATTTTTTGAAGATAGTAAGTCACCAACTAAGAATTCACTGAATAGACCACCATCCAGATTATGATGTGAATAGGTCACTATCGAGATTATGATGTGAAGGCCACCGTTTGTTTTTACCGTGCATGCTTAATCTTCATTTAATGAGCCATTCGAAAATTATGTTTTCCGGTCCCTTAAACTATCTTTCAATAGTTACAT
>SNQJ01S0056823.1:20130-30614 GCA_010110895.2 Picea sitchensis | reverse complement strand
TGCAATGAACGATCATTATGGTTAACACAATAATTTTGTAAGTTATGTACAATTTACTTTCACGATTGATGAAATGGATTTGAGCCCACCTTGTTTGTGATGTTAGATTAGTAATATATTTATATATAATTATTGTTGGGATACATTTTCATTTTGGATCATGCTCCTTATATAACGAAAGACAGGAGATTTTTCTGAGCTTCCTAATGCACAAATTCATTGCAGTAGAATTGCATCGAGAATTGCTTCAGTAGATCCCCTATATGTGTATTGGAATTTCCAAGAATACCTCGGGTCCATTACTCCCTTACATTTTATAAAATCCTACTTTATTTCCACTCCAACATTGTATATATTCTTCTAGTCGATGCTCTTTAGTCATAGCTAGGATGCGTGAAATTCGCTTTCTACCTCCAAATGATGTAATTCGTTTATTTAGTTCTGGATCTAAAATTTTAAGTGATTAACCTCTTTATTTATCTATTCTCGATTTGTATTAATAGGATTTATAGTTCAATATTTACCATGAATTAACATATCCTTAAAACTAGATTTACAATAGCTATTTTTGCACTGAAATTTTTATATAATAATATTTTAAATGTTTTAAAAAGCTTAGCAGTTTAATAATTGTGACGCGCCATATCTGCAACTACTGCTATGTATGCCTTCTTGCCCTACATTCAAGGGATCTGCAACATTTAATCCTTCTAATCGACTGCAACATTTGTGATGGGTGTTGGGTTTTGTGGAAATTCTTCCCAGCAGGCTTTGTTCTTTTTGTATGACTAGTGGAAGTCTCTTTTGGTAGGAGAGGCGGTTATATATAAACACCACTAGTTATCTTAGCGCTATCATTTATCTACGTGCCTTTTGTATGTTTCCAGTGTTTTGACTTCTTATTGGCAATTTATCATTTCCGAGATATAACCCTTGCAAGTTTATGGGTTGACACAAACTCTCTATTACCTCAAAAGCTTCAGATGAAGGAGGTTATCTTAGCGCTATCATTTATCTACGTGCCTTTTGTACGTTGCAAGTGCTTTGACTTATTACTGGAAAATTATCATTTTCGAGATATAACACTCTTGCAAGTTTATGGGTTGACACAAACTCTCTATTACCTCAAAATCTTCAGATGAAGGAGGTGTTTTTGTAGAGTTGTATGTATTCAATGGAGTTCTCTCCAATCACCTTATTAATAAAAAAACATTTCAAGTGTGGTTGCAGACATCTTTTGGTAATCGTTCACATTTATCAATTCCTCAAAGGTATGATGAGTTGCCAGTACAACACTCCAACTATTGTGGTTGTCTGGTCAATTATCTTGGAATCTTTTTTTTCTCTTGTATGATTTCGTATAGATCCCTTCACAACCAAGATCGGAGGACTTGACTTACTCAGTGATGAATTAATTACTAAGTAGCACATACAACTTTTGTTGGAAGACCACATCTATTTTGAAATAAAATATGTTTCAGAAAGGCCTATCTGACACTAAAGATCTATTTTTATCAAGGGCTTTAGAATTATATTACATTTTTAGGATTATATAATTCTCTTACCTAATGTAGGGTGTGACAAAATGAGAAGCAAAGAATAGAGAAAAAGAGAAGAGCGAAAATAGTATTCAGTATATTGAAGATACTTGCATGATGTATTATGTTTTCCATGATGTTTTCCAAGTATTATGTTTTCCAAGTATGCAAGACTCACATCTGGTATTTTCCTCTTTGAAAATAGGGATACCTTTGACCATGGAGTGTTTCTAAAGAAGATTTAGACTCTGAAAAGGTAGGTGTCTGAACCTTGTATGCCAAACCATATTTTCATTGGGGGTGGATGCACTTTGTGCATATGATTGGATCAGATTTGTTGTTCTGGGGGTCATGGGAAACATCCTATTCTGAGTCATATGGATTTCAGAAATCAATTTTCTGCTGGGGTTTTATCATATATCCTACATGATGCTCCTTCAAAAAGTACCTTATATCCATGTTCAATTAGCTGTCCTACACTTAACAGATTATGTGTCAAATCTGGAACATGATAGACATTGTGTATGTCTTTCTTTACATTTTGTTTAGTAAGAATAGGAACAATTCATTTTCCTTGAACTTTGACTAAATAATCATTTCCAAGTGTAATATCAGATGAAATTGAAGAATCAATGCATGAGAGTAAATCTTTGTTACTTGTCATGTGGTTGCTGCAGCCACTGTCCAACAACCAAAGATCTTTAGGTTGTTCTTCAGTCTTGTGGCATGAGAGAAACATACCATATGAGGTTTCTCTTTCATGATGTGAGATATGTACTATGCCTGAGAGATGACCTGCTTGCTTCTTCCTACATTCAGATTCATAGTTCCCATACTTTTTGCAGTAATAACATTGTATGTTGGATTTGTCATTCGATCTTCTCCCTTTCCCTTTTTGAGGATGGAAATTATGATTCTGGTTTTGTTGTCTGTGACCTTGGAAATTTTGATTCAAATTTTGTTGTCTGTGGCCTTCACTTGAGTGGTGGTTACTTGGATTGCTCCCTCTACCTCGGTGACCTCTGCCTCTCCCTCTGCTGAAGGAGAATTGAGTCTTGAAGGCGTTGGTTGTTGACTCATCGGCTCTATGAAGTCTAGTCTCATGTGTCAATAGAGAACCCATTAATTCATTTGTTGAAAAATTTGACAGATCCTTGGATTCAAGGATGGCTATAAAAACCATTTCAAATTTCTTTGGTAGACTTCTGAGAAATTTCTCAACAATTCATTGATCAGGGATGGCTTCACCAATCAATCTGATCTGGTTTACGATTCCCATGACTCTAGTCATAAACTGAACAATGTTTCCAGACTCCGTCATTTTTAATGTCTCAAAATGTGTCCTCAAGGTCTGCAGTTTGATTGTTTTGACTCTGTCATTGCCTTGGTAAGATAATTTAAGGATGTCCCAGGCCTATTTTGAGGTAACAACGCCTGTGATTTTTGAGAAAATCAAGTCATCCATGGAATTTTGAATCCATAATTTGGCTTTATTCTCTTTGGTCCTTTGTGTTGCTTGAGCAGTTCTTTGTTGGTTGGTCATGGCAGCAAGGTCTGTTGGATTTGGTTCCATGTATCCAAGATCCATTGGATCCCAGCACTCTTGTGCTTGCAAGAAGAATCTCATTCGAAGAGACCAAAACTCATAATTCTTTCCAAGAAGAATCAGTCCTTGAGTTGGTCCTAAATTGCTCGAGGTGGCCATCTTTGAAGAAAAAAAAATTGACAACAAAGAATTGTTTAAAGATTTGCGTTCTTACTAGTTTCATGCACGTAAATCTAGGTCGGCGAAATTCTCTCAGTGGCTTCGGACCGAAAAACGCGAGGTAAGCCACTTCTTTAGCTTCGAACTGGCTAGATTTGACTATCCGAGTGCGAGATCTATGGATTTAGAGCTCTAAGCTCTGTTCTTTAGCAACTGTAGCCCCTCTAATGGCGGAATTGGGCTATCTAAATTTACTCGAGAGCTAAAAGAAATTTTCAGTTCAGCTTCTCATGTGACCGGGGGCTAAGAACTAGGCGCTTCAATGAAAGGCACGTTGCGATTTCGTGTGTCGGGACTTTGTGAGTGAGCCAACCCTGACTCCATGACTCCCGAAATGCCAAAATTTTGGAGCTTCCAATCTGATGTTCCTGATTCTTACACGATCTAACGGCTTAGATCACGTCGGGGTTTCATGTATCGCGAGGTCGAAAGACTTGCCACCTTCGTTCTCCCAATCCCCAAAATGATGAAACTCTTCATAGACAATCAACGGTCCATGCTTTCTCCTCAATCGATGGCTACGATCAAGTCACGAACTTGGGTTTCGCAAATTCTCATAATTCCTACCTCTGATTTCTCAATTTCTAAAATAGAGATGGTGCTAGATCGACGGTCCAGATCCTCCCTTTGATCAACAACTATGATCAAATCGAGGTTTCACGTTTCGCGACTTTGGAGGTTGGCTCACCTCTTCTCTTCTGAGTTCCGAAACTCCGACGAGACCAGATCGACGACTCACGGTCTCCCTTGATCCAACGGCTCAGATCAAGTCGAAATTTCACGTTTCGCGAGTTCTCATGACTCAATCTTTGACTTCTCTGAGTCACGAGTCAACAAAATGTTGATCTCTAGCCGCATGTCCTCTTTGACACTGTATGATCTTGATGATTTCGAAACTTCGTAGGTCCGATTCTCCTGTACACTTTCAAAGCTTTAATGTTAATGCACTTTACCTTGATCAAATAGTTGTTGTTGCTCTCACCTTGATCAGACCACTGAAACATGTTCTCCTTTTCTGCGCGCTCCTCGTCCTTTCTAAGCTTGATTAATGGCTCAAATATGTTCGCAGGGCCGATATTATGGGTGCTGAGCTTGTCTTTTGTTGTATGAACGAAGACTTTCTTCTTAAGAAGGAATTTCATGAATCTTTCATGAATTTTTTAAAAGGCTCACAGATCTTTAATGTGTACCCTTCGATTATCGTTCCGTGTGTCTTCCTTCACGTGTTGTGATGTTTCCAGTGATCTTTTTGAGCATACTAATGTCTCCACGCTCCTTTAGTAGACTGTGGACTTTTCTTCAAGATTCTTTAAACGTTGCATCCTTTTGCAGCTGCTCTGCTTCTTCGTGCTTGCTGTCCGCAACGATCTTTTGAGCGTATCACAGACTGCATCTTGTTTTCCAATCACTGTGAATAATCTTGCGTCCGTGTGCTCTCATAGATAGTGTAAGTTATGTGCTTCTTAGGATTGGTCTACTCTCCAGACTATGTGATGAGGCTTACGTCTGAAGCTCTGATACCATGACAAAATGAGAAGCAAAGAATAGAGCAAAAGAGCAGAGCGAAAATAGTATTCAGTGTATTGAGAGCTAAATAGGCTCAAGCAAATCAAGAACATCAAGAAACAATTATACAGCTGGCCAGGACAACTGGCAGTGTACAATCAAACTGTTGAGGTTACATATATATTTAACAGGGTGAAGGGATGTCATTTTTTTTATTTCTTCGACTTTTGATCTCTAGGGATTTTTTTTTGGCACTCGTGAATTTTTTGAAGATAGTAAGTCACCAAGTAAGAATTCACTGAATATACCACCATAGAGACCGACTTAAACTTTACTGGAGATGCATGTTCCGTATCTTGGTAGATTTTGTACCGAATTTTTTTTAGATTGTCGAGAATTGAAATTCATGCAAATCGTGTGAAATTCTTGTACCAGCATAAATTTCCGTATATTATAATGTTATATTTCAATAACTGTGGATATCCATATTTCACTTACCTTCAAAATTCATGTCTCATGAAGCGTTAATGCCTATGTTGTAATATTTCAATCCTTCGTCACAAAGAAGAATGTCAAACGCTTATTGTGATGTAGAGAAATTGTTTCTTAGAACATTTTCTTTATGACTAATGTGAATTGATTATAGTACTTCAACAATCTCCATTCTATGTCATATATTAATATGTATACAAATAATAGAATTTTTTTTAATAAGGTGGGAAAATATCCTTGTTTGTTATAAGAATTGCTTATGTGATTTATGAGAATTAAATGTGAAGACTTAAATAAAAGAAGGAGAAGGTATATTATTATTACTAACATGAATGACATTAGAGCCTAGGTTAGTACCTAAAAATCACTTATATATATATAAAAACATAAGATATGTAATCTAAGTATGCATGAGGCCTTTTATTTAATTGATAATTTATTGTAAAGAATCAGTATAGTATTCATTATTTGTGATATTTTTACGTTCATTCAAAATACTATGTTATCTTGTCATATATACTTCTTTTTCATTTCTCTATACTTAATTTTTAAGTAATGTTGAATTAGTAATAAAGTATGACTTTAAGGAATGGTTAGTATCCTTGTCAATATTTTTACATCTATACTATAGTTATTTATGTTGATTCGTATCAAAATATGACCTGAAGGATAATGTTAGATTAGAGATATAAATTATTAGTGAACACCTTACTAAAATTGACATAACAAATTGTGGGTTTTTACAATTTTCGATGAGGTTATTATGTGTATTGTTATGCTAGATCTAATACCATTTTATATGATATAGCTATTCACTATGAAATGATAAGGAAGACCGGATCTCTTTGTCTTACTAGGATTAAAGAGGAAAGACTGAAGAGGAATATTAATTTAGACCTCTGATTATTCTTCCTTGATAAGGTTGTGTCAGTAAAAGAAATGGTTGACATGTATTGGTTCAATTAAATAATATCCTTATTCACAATGGAATGTTATATGTTAAGTTACATCATGGATGATTACAATGGTGTGTTATGATATTAGATATAATTTGGTAACGAATGGAAATAGAGGATTAAATAGTTCTTATGATGTGAATTGATTGAAGACTTCATGGATTTTGTATTACTATAAGAGTCATTGGATGAATTTTATTTGTGTTATGTTAAGTACATTATCGTCGATTTATCCTTAGTCGAGGTTAGAGTCATTTATGGGAGTAGATACCTCCATGTTCCTCAGAACAGTCGCCAGTCCTGAGACCTTAAATGATCAAAATCGATCGAATGAATCCTAGACTTGAGCGTTGATTATGTGTCTTGGAGGTCTTAACCTTGCAAGGTAGGTGGGGCAGATAGATATCCTTCTTATCTTGATGTGATTTTTGATCTACTTTAATTTATTCCTGGTTGTATAATGATGTAGATGAGAATAGAAGGTGTAATTATTGATGTATGTTAATGTTGTGTATCCTTGTTCTAACTGATGTTTTAAATAAAATAAAAATAAAAAAATATGCCATGGTATTCACTTACATTGTTGTCGTAACGGAGGGGTCGTTACATATGGTATCAGAGTGGGTTCAACCCTACAACATAGGATCGTTATGCCTTACGCTATGTTAAATAAATGATTAAAATTATATCGCTAGTTAAATTTTGAAATTGTACATGCAAGTAACCATGGTTAGAATATGCAAGGGAAGTAGACGAGATGGTGCTAGAGGAAGAGGTGTGACACCTTCGATAGTATCCATGCTAGAAGGGTCTAACCCCCAGGGAGATGAGCATATTACTGAGCAGGAGCAAGTTGCTATGGGAGATGTGGTAGGTATGATGAGATCCTTCCAGAGGATTTTAGAGGCGTTGATCAACCGACTAGATTAAGATGAGGGTAGAGCATATGTGCCCAATGAGGGTTCACAGTGTGCTCCAGCTGGTAGTAGTATTATACACAAAGAACATGAGAAGGTGAAGTTTCCTGAGTTCATGGGTGCCATGGAGGACTCAGTTGTCGAGGCATGGTTGGAGAATATGACAATATGCTTCACACTTCGTGATTACACCTCCAACGTGAAATTCTCAATGGAGGTCTTTCAGTTGAAGGGGAGTTCGCTTCTATGGTGGAAGGAGCTCCTACCTCAACTAAAAATGGTCATTGAAGATGTGTCATGGGAGTTGTTCAAGGAATGGTTCTAAGAGAGGTACTTGTTTGAGGAATTCATTGAGCTCCAGCTTAATGATTTCAACGCCTTACGACAAGGTGGTCATATGGTGCTAGAGTATGAGGCTAGATTCATGGAGCTACATAGGTATGCTCCACATCTGAAGACAGATAAGTTAAAGGTCAACAAGTTTGTGTTTAGCCTTAAATTCAACATTCGTGCAAAGGTGAGGATTTTAATGCCTCATATGTTGCACGATGCAGTTTAGAAGGCCCTCATAGCTGAGGAAGAGATGAAAAACGAGGGTCAAGGTAGGACTCCTTCTATTCAGACTGGAAATACATCATCAAGAGTGAAAAAACATCAAACACCATCTAGATAGACTTCAGGGCATCAAGATATGCCCAGAGGACCTATGTTCACGACACCTATATGATAGACTCCTCGGCAGAGGATTCCTTACATAGGACCATAGCGGCAGCAACAACGTCGCCTGCAACAAAAACAACAGTTTAGGCTTGTTCAGCAGAATAGACCAGGATCATAGACTGTTAGGCCAACAAATTCTACTTCATGGACCGAGAGCACTGGATTGAAGACTGGATGTCGGACATGTGTAGAGCCACATTACCAGTGAGATTGTCTGATTGAGAAGGCCAGAGCGGTCGGATCATCAGGACCCACTACAGTTGGATATTTGGGCAAGGCCCACATGATACATGCAACGATGAATAATTGCTAGGTCAAGCACCAGTCCACTGTGCTCAAAATGTTAGGTACAATCGTCGACCAAACGTTTAGCATTTTGATATATCCAGGTTCTACTGAGATCTTTATATCTAGTGAAATGCTAAAGAGAATTAAGGTAAAGGTAGTCGAGCAAGACGAGTTCAGATATGTGGAAATGGCATTGGGGGCGNGGCGAAACAAAAGGTTGGAGGAAAGGTTACAGACTGTAGCATTAGATTGGGATATTTTGTAACGAAGGCCAACGTATATGTCATGATCTTAGGATCTTATGACATATTGATTGGTATGGATTGGTTGGAAATGCATGATGCGATACTTAACTATAATATGAAACGGTTAAGTTTGACACATGATTTGGAACATAGTAGAGTGATTGAAGGAAGGAACCATGGGGTGTCCTTGAGATTTATTTCTTCCCTACAGCTACAAAAGTGTATGCACAAGGGGTGAAATCTTTATGCAATATTAGCACTAAACGAAAGGGGCGAGGAAGAAGGATTATAAAACCTTTCTGTAGTGCAAGAGTTTGCAGACGTGCTTCCAGAAGAGTTACCAAGTTTACCACCCGAAAGATATTTGGAGTTTACAATAGACTTGAAACCTAGAACTGAACCTATAGTGAGAAGGCCTTACCAAATGTCAACGCCTAAATTACAGGAGTTGAAAATGCAATTGAAGGAATTGTTAGACTTGGGGATTATACGTCCAAGTGTCTCTCCTTGGGGTGTTCTAGTTATTTTCGTTAGAAATAAGGATGGTTCATGGAGGCTTTGTATTGACTACTGTCAATTGAACAAAGCTACGATAAAAAACTATTATTGGTTTCCAAGGATAGATGATTTGTTTGATTAGATGAAGGGAGTGACGGTGTTTTTGAAGATTCATTTGAGATCAGGATATCACCAACTACGGATTAAATAAGAAGATATCCCTAAGATAACATTTAAGATGAGATTTAGACACTGTGATTTTACATTTTTACCATTCGGATTGACGAACACCCCAGGGGTATTCAAGAGTTTGATGAATGGGGTGCTCCATGAATACTTGGACAAGTTTGTTCAAGTATTTATTGATGACATAATAATTTATTATCAGATGAAATAAGAACATGACAAACAAATAATTTTGGTCCTACAGTGTCTACGAGAAAACAAATTGTACGGGAAACTATCAAAATGTTATTTTTACCAATCGAAGATTCATTACTTGGGATATATCATATCTGGTGAAGGTATCATTGTGGATCCAACAAAAGTAGAGGATTTTATGGAATGGTCAGATCCGAAAAGCGTACAATAAGTACTCAACTTTGTGGGTTTAGCAGGATATTACCGACAGTTCGTCAAAGGTTTTTTGAAGATAGAAAATTCGATCATGGAATTGTAAAAGAAAAACAAGAAGTTCGTTTGGACAGAGAAATGCGCGGAAGAATTTCAAAATCTTAAAGAGTTGTTGAAAACAACACCAATACTGAAAGTCCCCGACATGGACAAGAAATTCTTGGTATGCACGGATGCATCCAAGGATGGTTTAGGTGGAGTTTTGATGCAATACGGTCGAGTAATCGCTTACATTTCAAGGAAATTGAGAAGGCATGAAGGGAACTACGCAACTCATGATTTGGAATTATTAGCAATTTTATATGCCTTGAGAGTTTGGAGACATTATCTGATTGGATGAAAATTTGAATTAAAGATAGATCATTGGGGATTGCAGCATATATTTACGCAGAGTGACTTGAACACGCGACAGAGGCATTGGTCAGAATTACTTAGAGAATATGACTTTGAGTTTACTTACATTAAAGGAACGGTGAACATAGTGGAATATGCGCTGAGTTAGAGACCACACATGTTCTCAGTAATACCTCTTAAGATTAATCTTTGAGAAAATATTCTAGAATTACAGATAGACGATGACTCGCATAAGGAAGTTAAGAATAATGTCGGACAAGATAGCATGATTATACTGAGGTAGGAAGGTTAGTCTTTAGACAACAATGGATTGTTGAGATTTAATGGAATAATTTATGTACCACCTAACGGTGAATTAAGAAGTTTTATATTGAGTGAAGCTCATCGAGCAATATACATGGCTCATTTGAGAGTCACAAAGATGAAGGCAGACCTTAAGCCTTTATTCTTCTGGAAGGGAATGAAAGTAGACATAGTTAGTTACATGGAGAGATGTCTATAATGTCAGCAAGTGAAGACTGAACATATACATCCAACAAGATTTTTACAACCACACATTATTCTTGAATCGA
>SNQJ01S0056823.1:6718-20080 GCA_010110895.2 Picea sitchensis | reverse complement strand
CATATCTGATCGAGGATCATTGTTTACATGACGATTTTGGACCAATTTCCAAGAGGCTTTGGGAACGTAGCTGAATTTCAGTACAACGTATCACCTTGAGACAGAAGGAAAAAAAAAGAGAACAAACCATATTTTGTAGGATATGTTGTGTATGTATGTAATGTACCAACAAAAACATTGGGAAGATTTATTTCCACTAGTAGATTTTGCATACAACAACAACTATGAAAGTACCATTAAGATGGCACTGTTTGAGTTTCTTTACGGGTGACCGTGTGAGATGTCGTTGAGTTGGGATCGACTTGAGGATAGGGTCATGGTAGGATCAGAAGTGATTCAAGAAATCGAAGAATAGATGAAATCGATAAGACAGAGGATTAAATAAGCGCAAGATTGGTAGAAGAGTTATGTTGATGCACATCGTGTTGACCACAGTTATGAAGTTGGAGACATAGTTTTCTTGCGGGTAAAACTACACAAGAGTTCGATCAAATTTGGAAGTGGTGCTAAAATCTCTCCTAGGTTTTTGGGACCTTTTGATATTGTGGAAAAGAAGGGACCCATGGCTTATCGACTAGCCTTGACTGATTCTTTGAGGTGTATGCATAATGTATTTCATGTATATGTTTTGACACGTTATATTAATGATCATTCACGTGTTATTGACATGATTTATTTGCAGGTGTCAGATGAGGGTGCTCTCATGGTGGATCCAATCTGCATTCTGAACAATCACATTTTATAGCTACAACGTCGAATAGTTGATTAGTTAAAGGTATAGTGAGACAACTATAGTCCACACTTGGCAACCTAGGAGGAGACATATGAGATGTGTCAACAGTTTTCTTACTTGTTTGATAGATTAGACATATAGATATATGTCGGATACATTTGTTTAATTGCATTTATATACTGTATGACCTCAGGATGAAGTTTAAAACAAGAGGGGGTGTATGTAACATCTCTCTCTACTGAGCACACTTTGATTGACTTATTCTTTGAGGACACTTGCGTGCAAGTGATTCGATTATTGTACATTGTGATTTCGTTCGATTATGATTTATACACGATGATGATGATGATGTGTTATGACTTATTTTTATTTGATGTATATGTATTTGCAGATGCTATTGATGAGTTTTTCTGAGTGTGTAGGACACATGACAGGTTATGGATGCTGATGGCATCAATGGACTTGCTTGGACTCTAGATTGAGTCAGGGAGTGAATTGTAATTTTATTGAGTATTTCATTTTACACACTTGTGACATATGATTGTACTACAATATTATTTATGTATATGGATTATTGACACAGTTTTTATCAGTAGATGTTGTCTTTATGATGCTTGCTAATCCGACTCACATAAGGAGTAGAGGGGCCACACATAGAAACTAGACATTGAGGGAGAGGTGTGGTAGCATCCTTGTGACATCCTACTAGCACTCCCGTCATGGTCTAAACTGTAGGTTAAAGATTACATAATTCGAGAGGTCCACGAAGTTTTGAGGGCGGACTGAGACAGTCACTCATGAAGATTCTAAGGGCACACAATAAGGAAGACTTCTTATTCCTTAGAATCCCTTAGTCTCTCACAAGGTCGATCGAGTGGAGTGTTGCCTCCAAGGGTTGGAAAAAATTCCAAAACCAGTCAAAGGTGAGTGGCAACCTTGGAGCACGAAGGTGCATCCTGAAAGGCACGTCGTGTAATTAAAAACACAAGTCAATAAATCTAGGTGGCCTAGAAAACGTTTAAATGATTAGACCTTGTTGAAATAAAATAACTAATTAAAGCTATAAATTATTAAATATAAATCCCAATAAAAGTCTAAGCCTAATTCTAAGTCTAAATTTAATTAAAGGACTAAATGAATTATGACATAGGTTAAAATATTGGAGAATAATCAAAATCTAGGAAAAAGGGGAATAAAATATAAAGATTGGATGAAATGCACATGTGTGCATGAAATTAATAAAGGGGATTTTTAAAATAGAAAGAAATAAAATATGAGAGAATAGGTGTACACATAGAATAGTATCTAGAGTCAAGCTACCACTAGTCTAACTAGAAGAAGACTCATATTCCAACTCTAACTAAGATCTAATTAAGAGACACTCATTAAATGAGAATCTGGGGAACAAAGGGGTAACTAAGAGAGAAAATAGGAACGCATTGGGGAGTGTGAGGAAATTGGCTTTCAAAAAAAAAAAAAAAGGTAATTACTTGTGCAACTTGGGGAGAGTGTGACAAGTGTGTGGATGAATAATCATAATTAATTTAATCTAAAAAGTTAATTATTTATGCATGAGGACATGTGCCAGTAAGGAAATTTCTATAAAACAAATGGTGTAGAAGGGAAATGGGTCTCACTTTTTATGGTACTGTTATGTTGCCAAATTTTGGATTGACTGTGTTTTACTTGTGAGAGTTGGGATTTCAAGATTGAGAAAGAGTGGAAGCTCTACCTTGTGAGGCAAGATTGGAGCTACTATTTTTGGTTTCTTGTGTGTGGCCTTTTGTGGCTTGGGGATATAAGGGTGAAGAAGAGTACCCATAGTGTTGGCTGGGAGGTACTGGTGAAGTCTTGGGATTAGCAGGTGAAAGCAGGGAGGACGTTGAAAAAGTTTCAAGCTAAAGATCAACATATACAATTAATTCTCTGGATATGATAATTAATCATTCTTGTTATTTTATTGTTTTAATGGAACATATAAATGTGTAATGAGTATGCAATGAATGATCATTACGATTAACACAATATTTTTGTAAGTTATGTACAATTTACTTTCATGATTGATGAAATGGATTTGAACCCACCTTGTTTGTGATGTTAGATTAGTAATATATTTATATATGATTATTGTTGGTATAGTTTTTCATTTTGGATCATACTCCTTATATAACGCAAGCCGGGTGATTTTTCTGAGTGTCCTAATGCACAAATTCATTGTAGTAGAATTGCATTGAGAATCGCTTCAGTAGATCCCCTATATGTGTATTGGAATTGCCACGCTTACCTCATGTCTATTACTCCCTTACTTTTGATAAAATCCTACTGTATTTCCACTCCAACATTGTATATATTATTCTAGTCGATGCTCTTTAGTCATAGCCAGGAGGCGTGGAATTTTCTTTCTACCTCCAAATGATGTAATTCATTTATTTAGTTATGGATCTAAAATTTTATGTTATTAACCTCTTTATTTATTTGTTCTCGATTGGTATTAATAGGATTTATAGTTCAATCTTTACCATGAATTAGCATATCCTTAAAACTAGATTTACGATAGCTATTTTTGAACTGAATTTTTTGTATAATAATATTTTAAATGTTTTAGAAATCTTAGCAGTTTAAGAATGGTGACATTCCATATCTACAACTATTGTCGTGTTATTAAAAGAATCGATCGATATAATCAACTATGGTTTTGAAGATCTGGCAGATTGGGAAAAAGATCGGTTGGATGTTGGGTTCCGTGACCGAAGCTTTTTGACTGGCCTAAATATGCAATCCCATGACTGGTGATCAAAATACTGTATTCCTCCTCACCCTGCATTCAAGGATCTATGTCATTAAATCCTTCTGATCGACTGAACCAAGTTTTGTGATGGGTGTTGGGTTCTGCGAAAATTCTTCCCAGCATTCTTTGTTCTTTTGGTATGACTAGTGGAAGTCTCTTTTGGTAGGAGAGGCGGTTATATATAAACACCATTGGTTATCTTAGCACTATCATTTATGTGCGTTCCTTTTGTACATTGCCAGTGTTTTGAATTCTTACTGGAAATTTATCATTTCTAAGATATAACACTCTTGCAAGTTTATGGGTTGACACAAACTCTCTATTACCTCAAAAGATTCATATGAAGGAGGTGTTTTTGTAGAGTTGTATGTATTCAATGGAATGCTCTCCTTGGACTGCTCCTCTTTTCCAATCACCTTTTTAATAAAAACAACATTGCAAGTGTGGTTGTAGACATATTTTGGTAATCATCCACCTTTATCGTTTCCTCAAAGGTCTGATGAGTTACTAGTACAACACTCAACCTATTTTGGTTGTCTGGTCAATTATTCTACCATCTATTTTTTTTTATTGTATGATTTCGTATAGATCCCTTCACAACCAAGATCAAAGGACCTGACTTACTCAGTGAGGAATTAATTACTAAGTAGAACATACAACCATTGTTGGACGACCACGTCTATTTTGAAATAAAATGGGATTCAGAAAGGCCTCTCTGACACTAACGAACTATTTTTCTCAAGGGCTTTAGCATTCTCTTACATTTTTAGGATTATATAATTCTCTTACCTAATCTAGGGTGAAGGGATGTCGTTTTCTTGATTTCTTCGACTTTTGATCTCTAGGGATTTTATTGGCACTCGTGAATTTTTTGAAGAATTTCATTATGTTATGGTTATGTAAATCCATTGGGATCATCCTTCATTCACTACATATATGGGTAATGATATTATGATATGGTAATAGTTTTATGGCAATACTTGTTGTAATCTTTTAGATTGCATGGCATTCAAGAAGAGACTACATTAGGAAAAACACATCAAGAACACACACACGTACTCAAGAAGAGAGAGATAATTTAGGGAAGGTTAACCGAACAAGTTCTTATTATATCTTCATGAGTATTTATACAATAGGGAAATGGTTGGAGTAGCTGTACCCACTCCAACTAATCATTTGTTAGGTGCATTTATCATTTATTACATATGTTCATATATCATTTACTTGGTTTTACTCACTTTGTTGCATATATTCATGTATTATTATTCTAATTGATAATGTGTTATGACTATTAAAAGGGCCTAAGAGGCCTCCCAACATATCCCCCACACCCAAATCCTTACTCATCCCAAGAAAGCATGCAACAACATCTTGGGTCTCTACTCCTCCAGAAGTATCCTTACTCTGCATCAACCATGAATATTGGTCTACATAGGTAACCCAATCGCAACAACCACTAGTTGTATAGGAAGATACACATATACAAGGCTCTACCATTACCTATTACTCTTTAGCATGCATATTCAATCTGGTAGGCACGTGTTTAATCAGTGAGTCCCTAGTTCTTGGCTACCCCACCCAATAATGATCCTCTTCACTCACTTGGTATACCATCATTCCTTCAAAGTGGTACTTGGATCATCATATGCTCATCTTGCCATGCATTCTTCTCTTGTTCAATCTCTTTCTATAATTGGTCCATCGTGGATGCTCTCACTAGATCATGATCCGTGTCAACTATATTTTCTATTGCTCTTTTGCTATCAATCATGGTTGTGCTTATTTATTCTTTCAAATCTCTGGGAATGCATGGAGCACACATTTTACATTACATGAAGGACAAATTTAGTTATGACACAACTAAGACTATGTGCATGATACTTGGCTTTACTAAGACATGACTCAATGGACATGACTATAATGAAAACTCAATTATACAAAGACTCTTTGCTAGTACTGAAATTTTAAAAAATCAACTGAATGTTGTCTACTAGATATGAATTGACGCCAATGAGGAACTAACTTACATACATAACTAGTAACTCAATCAACTGAAATGTGATTAACTCAATCAACAACAAAAAAATTATTCTATTTTTGGATTAAACTTACTTTAGACTTTCGACTAAACTCCACTATTTCCTTCATGTAACTCTCTTACAAGTTCAAGATTTCATATACATTTTTTACACTAATGACTCATAGAGACCAAACTTTACATACAAACGTATGGATATGGAAATGTGAATATGAAGAAAACATCAATAATATGAATGGAAATATCTCGCATATTCTTTTTTTATTTTTATTTTTGTTTTTTATAGCCATAAATGTAAAGGTGGGTTGCATTGATAACTCCAGGTATCAATCACAACAAAACTAGAATATTGTAGATGGTTGTGCGGCTTTCATCTTGTCTCTTGCATTTCTTAAAATCCTAAAATGTTGCCACTTCTAGTCCTGAAAGATGATGTGTTGTGCTCTTCTTCAGCCAACTTGTTGTTGGCCCTTGACCAAGTGTTGAGGAAACATTGGTCGTGTTTGACCACTTTTGGGACTTCGACAGGCTGGTCGAAGATGGAGCGCCCAGGTGGAGCTGAGATCGCAGGATCTCACTTATTTTGCGGGCTTGTGGAACCAACAAAGGGTTTACTAGGGTTTATGTAATGGGTTATGGGATGTTGGCCCATGGTTTTAACCATGATTAGGCCTTTTTGTAAATGTATAAATAAGTAGCTAAGCGATGTAAGAAGCCTGGATGGTGGGCTATGTGCATAATATGTTGTAAGTGTTAATGTGGCTTGGTGCAAGAATATGCTAAGGCTTGTAGAGCTAAGTGCAAGAAACTGTAAGCTTCTTTGTGAAAACTAACTATATAGAGTAAGGCTCTGTGCTAATAAGGAGTTGGCTCTATGCCTCGACCTGATTTTGGGAAGGAGGATCTGGTGCGCAGCGCACAGATTTACTATCCTCTGTGGAGTTTAGCTCTGTGGATTTGTGCACAAGAGAAGCTGAATGTAAGAAGATTGAAGACTAATAAGGAAGAAGAATTCATTGGTGGACATATCCCCACATTGGGGTGAACCATGCATATCCTGTGTCTTGATGTTCTTTGTGCGATGTGAATTATGTTGTTTATCTACTTAATGTTGTTGTTATAATGTATGATGAATGCATTTGATGTTGTTGCTTAGTGCTCAATGGTATTAAAGGTAAATGAATGCTATATCTAAACTAATGTTATATGCCAAGTGATTGAAAGTGCTTGATCTTTGTTGTTACTATGTTGTTCTATAATAAGGGTTTAATCTGCGATGTGAATGAGACTCAAGAACTAATGCATATTGTTGTCTAGTGCTCTGATAAGTGTGGTAATCACATATCTGTGTCCCATATTGGTTACATACACTTGAGTCTTGTAACCCCCCTGCCTCTACCTCGAGTGAGACTTCATCTACTTCGCAGGTGTTGCTGAAAGGGCCGATAGTTAGGGTTTTGTTGGTATGTTGTTGAAGCGTTAAACCCTGGGTCTATCCCTGTGCCAACAAATCGTTCTGTTACCGGGACCTTAAACTGTGATTGTTGGGAATTGAAGAAAAGAGAATTCTCTATGCGTAGATCTGTTGTTGTAGTGCACAGTATTCTACTTGACTTGCGAATCTCTTTTCTAAGAAAGAAACCTGATCTAAAGAAAAGAGGTAAGATCTTAAAGATTTGTGGTCTGGTAAGGGTAAGATAAGTGGAAATGTTTTCTTTGAAAACATGAATCTAGGTATGTTTGATAGGTTTTGTCCTAGTCTGAATGGTAGGGCACAGGTAGAGGAAAGAATTGATCTGAATAGAGAAAGATATTTTATTCCTATGCATAGAAAGATTTTTGGACTAATAAGTGGATGCAAGAACCTAGAAATATTTTTTGTAGACTGTAGGTCCAACACTATGATCCCAGTGCACAGTACAAAAGAGGTTGGGGATCATTTAAAATAAAGTGAGGATTGACGCTATATTATAATTGTAGAAGATTGGGACATCTTGCTAAGGAATTCCTTGGTACAAGTCCTATTTTTCTTTGTTGTAAAGCTATTGGTCATGACATTGAGGATTGCCCAAGGATGATTGCTAAAGTTGAAAAGATGAACATCATACAAGAAAACTATAAAGAAGGTCAAAATACTAAGGATATGTTAGAGAATCATAAAGAGAAAGAGTCAAAGACTATGTTAGTACAGTTAAAAGAAGTAATGGATGATCACAAAGACATCAATTTACCAAAGATCCTGAAAGAAAAACAACGCATAGTTACAAGAATAGAAGACTTCGACATAGACTGTGTATTGGATGAAGTAGCACACATGAATATTATGCCAGAAAGTACTTGGGAAATTTTGGGAAAGCCTGCTATGATACCTTCATTGGGAAGGATATGCTTGTTTAAAGGAAAGATGATAACCCTATGTGGAAGAGTTACTAATATACCTATGATTGCTCATGAAACATCGACTGAAGAAGAATTTGAAGTCATTAAATTTGTTGAGAACAACGCCCTTTTTCCACTTTTTTTAGGAAAGACTTGGATTGAGAAGGATCAGATTAGAAGGAAAGCAAAGGAGGAAGCTATAGAACAGAAAAAGAAAGAACTAAGGGACCTCATAACCAGAAAAATAGAGAGACTAATAGAAGAAAAAGAGGATAATTCAAAGCAACACAGAGAAAGAGAATTAGTTATCGAGGTTGAAAAAACGCAAAAAGGTTTGAAGGACCTACCCATGCAAGAAATAAGAATACCTACCCTGGAGCTAATAAGAGAAGAGGTATTACCTTTGAATTCTTTGAAAGAACATCAACAATGCGAAGCTACTATGCTAAGAGAAGATAAGAATAAGAATGGAAAGAGGAATCCGGAGACTTAGATCATAGAAAACAAGGAAAGGAATATTAGTAAGAAGAAAGCCAAATTAGAAAAACTACAGGAAGTTCCAGAGAAAACTTCGCAGGAGGCAGGCTTGCAGGCCCTGAACCTCGCTGGAACAACAGAACCATGCGGAATGGGACTTCGCCACAGCAAAGCTATATGACCGTTGGAGGCATCCCAACCGTTAGAGTGACACCCCAGAATGTCTATAAAATGAAGTTATGAGCGTATGGACCATTGAGACCATGCCATAATGGACAAATTCGCATTGATGGATGCATTCCTGACCGTTGGAAGAATTTGTTACGACGCTTTGTTATTTAACCCATCAGACGCTCTGTCGAGACCAATTTTTTCCACCCGTGATTATCCAAGCTAACATAGAATCAATTGTATATCACGTTATCATTTCTAGACCTCACCATCCATTTGATTACCTCCCTTGTCTATTTGCCTACCCGATCTATTTGGTTACAAGTGTGAATGTTGGGCGAACCTAGCGCATTAGAGAAGTCTGTGGAGGAGATTCTCGTGGAGCTCATGGCTAAGAGAGTTATGTCTGTAGGAATACAGGCATCGTCGACTGGGGGATTTCAAGTATCCCCCTCGACTGTATATCGTTCTAACTATGCTACTAAGAAGTGAAGCAAGCACCATGACGATCTGGCTAACGTGAAGCAGATACTGTCGATCTTGTCAGATTATATATCACCTTTGGTTGGTGTGGTTAATCGTGACAGTATCCCACACGACTTTGAGTACACGTTGATCACTACATACATCCCAAAGGGGATACACATAGTTGGACCCCAGTTGGGACAGATACCAGCTTTGAAGAACAACGACTTTAATCTTAGCGACATAAAGAAATATGCCATGCTCGCGCCCCATAGGTATTTGATGAAGATGACTGGGAAGGTCATGCATAGTCTCCCAATCGAGGATTAAGAAGCTCGCGCAGTCAACGATATTGAATGTAATGAAGATTCCTCACTTTAGCCGACATTAGGAGGTTAACGCTTGCGTTAAAATCCTATTGTTGTGCTATCATGGAGGATATATGTGGCTCGATAGGTGCATTATTTTGGATCCAACGTTGATCCACTTGATTATAGGACTGAGCATGCAGGGACTAGACCCTTAGCAGTTCTAACCAGGGAAGACTTTAAATTACCCCCTGGCACAGTGCATAAAGGAGGATTATGGAAATGTAGAAAAGGGAAAGCAAGGCTACAAGGTAGCCTCCATCCAGGATGGCGCAGTGCACCTAGCTTGCCAACTTATAGCTGGCAAGCTCGTCAAAAAGAACCATCCAACACAGGTCACTGGGTTCGCAATGGACCTCCCTGGGAAGTGCATGGAGGGTATGCAAATGAACTGGGCGAGTTACCTCGTCAACGATCTTGAGAAAGACTATTGCGAAGCGCAAGATCATGGGTATGAATTCCATTTTAGTTGGTTACTTGTATTAATCACATTTGTCTCTTAGTAGATGTCGGAAGGAGCGACATTTCCAGAATTTGAGCCATCAGAGCCGTTGGCCGCGAGGTTATCCACCTTGTGGTATACAAATGATATGTCGAAGTAGTGGAAGTCGAACGTTGTGTTCCATGCCTACTACCAGCAACTAAAGCGTGATATTAAGGCATTTACACACATGACACCAAACACATTGCACTAGTACATACCGCTAGCGAAGTTCCCCGTAGATCGACACTTTATCTATATCACTGCGCGCAGGGATGAGATCAAGGAGGAATTACAGTCCTATTATAAGCTGACCGATGAAGACATGGATGAGATCACCAAAGAATGGGCCACAGAGTTCCTTGTACCGGTTGAAGATGAAGAACTCTCCGACCCCGACATCATAGGAAGCCCCTTGGTCACCCAAGTCGAGCATGACAGACAAACTAGCGTGAAGAAGAATAAGAAAAAGGAGGAAGTGCAGAACATAGAGTCTAATGAGGAGGACAATGCCTTAGAGGATAGTGGGCCTGACTCGCCCGCAGGAGGAGGAGGAGATGAATTAAATGAAGAAGGAGGAGCAGAAGATGGAGAAAAGGAAGGAAAAGGTGAAGTTACATCACCAAAGGATCCCCCTACCGAGGCTAAAACATTGAACAAGAGGAAGGTTTCTCTGCAAAAACCCTCAACAAGAAAGAAGACGTGTGCCAGTAAGCCCGAGATGAAGGCCACACTCACAGAGGATGACGTCGATCTAATAATCGTAATCGTGGAGGATGCTTCATAGGATATCTTACAACGATATGGAGCAAAGCAGGAGACATTGTATGAAATAATCAAGAAGGAGTTGAAGGAGATACAACAAGCCATCCATTCGAGCCGCGCAGTACCTACTGCGCCTTCTTTGTCGAAGATTGCAGAATTGGGTGACGAGCCGGCTCAACTACGAAGACTAGCATATGAAACAGAGGCTCAACTTTGTCGAGTCCATGAAGAGAGGGAGAAGGCTACATAATCCTTGAAGCAAGAAAAGGAGGAGGTCATGGAGAAACTATGAGTTGTGCAGTCCTGTGCAATCGCCTACGAGAAGGAGAAATATGAAATTAGGGAGATGTTCGAGGAGGACAATGCGAAGATACATAAAGAAAAAGACATGTTGCTCACAGAGAAGACTACAGTCAAAGAAGCAGTGACTAAATCACTTCTCTCTGTGTCGGGCTTGGTATAGGAGGAACCTCAGTCAGTCGAGATGCAAGTGGGGAAGCTCGCTGAGGCCATTCAGCAGCTTCAAGCAAGGATAACGGAGTTAGATATCCAAGCAGTGTCGATCACTCCAAAAGAAGTGCGTGATCAGAGGGAGGAAGTCGCCAAGAGCTCAGTTGGAAGGATCAGGACCCTTGCCTCAGAATGTAAGTAGTTGAGTGATCGAAGTGCTCAAATCTATGAACACCTCGCAGAAGATCCGGAGCTAAGGAAACTGGAAGAACAACTACAGGAGGCGTAGTAGAAGGCATCCACCACGCAGGCACAGATGAAGCTACTCACTACAGTCAAGCTAATGAAGAGATCACATGAGAAGCACACACTCCAATAGTAGATTATCGCCATCCAGAGTAGATTCATGGAAGTTACACAGAGACTATAGTCGGTGCAGGATGAAGCCTACACGATTTTTGCAGAGATTGAAGGACAAGGCTCGTAGCTAGACCAAGTGGTTGCGACAGTGTAACAACGCCTGGAAGGGCCTGTTACAGAACAAGTGATTCAGGAGTTCGCCAAGTAGGAAGCTTTGGCGAAGCAGGAAGTCGAGGCAACTCAAGGCCTTCGAAGAAGTACTGCCCAGATTTGAGTGACTTGGGACAAGTCACAGGTGAGTGTTGGGGGCCTGTTGGCCCTTGACCAAGTGTTGAGGAAACATTGGTCGCATTTGACCACTTTTGGGACTTCGATAGGCTAGTCAAAGATGGAGCGCCCAGGTGGAGCTGAGATCGCGGGATATCACTTATTTTGCGGGCTTGTGGACCCAACAAAGGGTTTAATAGGGTTTATGTAATGGGTTATGGGATGTCGGCCCATGGGTTTACCCATGATTAGTCCTTTTGTAAATGTATAAATAAGTAGCTAAGCGATGTAGGAAGCTTGGTCGGTGGGCTATGTGCATAATATGTTGTAAGTGTTAATGTGGCTTAGTGCAAGAATATGCTAACGCTTGCAGAGCTAAGTGCAAGAATTTGCAAGTTGTTTTGTGAAAACTAACTGTGTAGAGTAAGGCTCGGTGCTAATAAGGAGTTGGCTATGTGCCTCAACCTAATTTTGGGAAGGAGGATCTGGTGCACAACGCGTAGATCTACTGTCCTCTGCGGAGTTTGGCTCTGTGGATTTGTGCACTGGAGCAGATGAATGTAAGAAGATTGAATACTAATAAATAAGAATAATTCGTTGGTGGGCGTAGCCCCACACTGGGGTGAACCACGTATATCCTATGTCTTGATGTGCTTTGTGCGATGTGAATTATGTTGTTTATCTACTTAGTGTTGTTGTTATAATGTATGATGAATGCATTTGATGTTGTTTCTTAGTGCTCAATGGTATTAAAGGTAAATGAATGCTAGATCTAAACTAATGTTATATGCCAAGTGACTGAAAGTGCTTGATCTTTGTTGTTACTGTGTTGTTCTGTAATAAGGGTTTAATTTGTGATGTGAATGAGACTCAAGAAGTAATGCATATTGTTGTTTAGTGCTCTGCTAAGTGTGGTAATCACAGATTTGTGTCCCAACTTGGTTACAGACACTTGAGTTTTGTAACCCCCCCTACCTCTACCTCGGGTGAGACTTCATCTGCTTCACAGGTGTTGCCGAAAGAGTCGGTAGTTAGGGTTTTGTTGGTGCGTTGTTGAAGCATTGAACCCTCGTTCTACCCCTGTGCCAATACTTGTTCAAGCACTTTTGTCCATACCTCACATTCCTTAACTTCAATCATTCAAGCAAATGTTCTCATGTTGTCACATCGCTATATTTGTCAGGGATACGAGAAACCACCAAAATGTCTATCACATTCAATGCTAGACTTTATGCACATACAATAAATATGTTTAATGTCTCATATGCATCTGAATCCTGATGCTAAAACATAATGAGAACCAAGTTTTTAAGACTACTAAAGCGATCCTTGTATATGGAATTTTGCTCATCCAACAATTCATTATTAAGCTTTGGGAGAAACTTACAACCTTTTAAATAGTCAAATATATCCGTTGGTGTTTCTAGATAACTGCTTGGGCCCAAATGTTCCTGCAGAAAATCAGAATATAGTTTGCCCTTAATTAAAGCATCTAAAAGTGCACAGATTAATGATGTCCCACAAAGAGGTACGGAAGCAGTTCCAACATGAAGCATCATTTCAAGATAGTATTGTTCTTATAAATCATACAACGGAAACAATAGTGTATTTTATTTTCTC
>SNQJ01S0056822.1:50723-70456 GCA_010110895.2 Picea sitchensis | reverse complement strand
AAATGTCTCATAATCTATTCCCTCCACCTGAGAGAATCCTATAGCAACAAATCTCATTTTGTGCCTCTTGATGCTCCGGTCAACTGTGTGTTTGATCTTGTAGATCCATTTGAAATTCACTATAGACTTCCCCTCAGGTCTTGGAACAATGTCCCACACATCATTCTTCATGATGGATTAATACTCCTCCATCATGACATCTCTCCATACTGGATGACTAGCTGCCTCCTCATAACAGGAAGGATCAAAATGAATGATGTGGCTCATAGTTGCAGCATAACATGAATATATCTTAGGTCTCTTGCTCACTCGGAAGGTACCACGAGGAGCTACATATCCTTCTGCCTCCTGCAGAGTCTGACGAGCCCATGTAGGTCTCTTCTGACCTACTGCAATATCTATGGGAACATCAACTCGAGCTACAAGATCAACGAGATCAATTGGATCAGTTTGATCAATCTCCATGTGAGATCCTCTAGATCTTTTAAAGGATACCTCCTCCTCAAAGGTAACATCTCTGCTCACCTCAATCTGTCTCTGACCAAGGATGTAGATCCGGTATGCCTTCGAAGACACATTGTACCCCACAGATGTACCCTTTCTACCTGAAGGGTCCAACTTGATCCTTTTCTCGTTGGGTACATGAATGTATATTGGACACCCAAATATCCTGAAGTGTCTAACCTCAGGCTTCACTCCGGCGAAGGCCTCCTCGGGGGTCATGTTCCTCAAAGTCTTTGAGGACTTCTGTTCTGAACATACACTGTAGTCATGGATGCCTTTGCCCATAGAACATAGATAAATGTTGATCATGCTAAGTCATCTTGGACCATACTTGATATATCGAGGTTCCCTCATGAAACCAATGTCTCAGGAAGTTGAAAAACATCAACACTCCCTCTGGAGCTGGAGGTGACTCCTCCTCTGTCTCTGCTCCCTCTGACACTATAATGGATACTACAAGAAATGGATCGCACAATCTAGTTGCCACCATTGCCATCAATAATAATGGTACTGTCTACTGTTTAAATTCGATTACGGATGCAAACAACCTTGATATAAACATTGAGGGCATGGACATTTCAAATAATGGCAACGTATGTAATGATGACAACAACGACAACGTTTGCAGCCACAATGAAAATGATAGAAACATTAATGGTAACGTAAGCGCCCCAGATGACAGTGTAATGGATCCTACAGGAAATGGATCGGTCAATCTGGTTGCCGCCACTGCCAACAGTAATAATGGTACTATCTGCTGTTTAAATTCGATTACGGACGCAAACAACCATGATATAAACATTGAGGGTATGGACATTTCAAATAATGGTAGTGTATGTAATGATGACAACGACATTCTTTGCAACCACAATGAAAATGACAGAAACAATGATGGCAACGTAAGCATCCCATGTAACAGTGTAATGGATACTGTTATTGCTCAGTTTGTAGGGTAGGTTTAAGTAGCTTGAAGGCAAGGTTCAAACTGGCGTAACAGGAGCTTCCCCACCCACTGTCACCTCGATGGGGAGCTGTTTCTATTCAGGGTGGCAAATACCAAGGGAGACGTCCCTAGTAATCTGGGGTTCTGAAGGAAAAGGATCAAGGCTATATGACTCAAAGGTTAAGGTAAGCTTTCCCTTCACAGATTACTGCCAAATGGATAGTCAAAGAGAAGATAATTCCACTGATAAAGGCACCTGTTTGCGAGACAAGGCAAATAAAGCTAAAACGTGCTGCTTGCGTTGGTTAGTATCAAAATATCAATGACTATCTTCAGCCATATGAGCAATAGCAAATGTAATTATTGACGAAGTAAATGATTGCATTAAACTAGACATAATATTACTTCCTCAATAAATACGAGATATTGGCATTCAATGTATAAAATCAAATCCTTATTATTATCACAATGCAATAAATGTGCTCATATATAAATATTGTTGCTCTGTCACTATTGCAGATTTAGAACGGCGTCCAGCCTTAGTTCTCTAGGATTGGATTTAAAGAGGCAAAAGTGTGGGCGCTTTTGCAAATTAGGTTAATGAAAACAATCACATACCTCTGATACCAAATGCTATATGACCAAATCTGGCGTCTTGCAAACAAGAGATAAAATGATTGACGTCCTTTAGCTAGTTAGAGTTGGGTTAGCTAGAGAAAGGGTGAGCGTTTTGCTAATTAGACCAATGGTATGTACACACCTCTATGGCTATCAATGGATGACCTGGCACTTGGAAGTTTTAGAACAAACAAAGTTCAAATAGGGCAAGGCGTCATCAACAAATTAGGGTTGAGTAGAATGCAGCTAGGAGTTGGATTGGGGTTTCAATTAATGAGTGTTTTAAAAGAATGTTTAACCACAAAAAACCTCAACGTTTTAGTGATTAGACTAGTGCCGCTAGGTTAATAAGTGGAAATGGAGAGATACTAAAGGCTTGGAAAAGACTTAAACTTAAGGGCGAGAGAGTTGGGTTTGATGAGATGCAATGGCGAGACCGCAAATCAAAACCTAAGGGAGGAGGCTCATTCGGTAGCTAAAGCTGAGCCTCACATGTCCTCCCTGCCTTAAGACTCTTTGGCAAAAGCTTGACTAGCTATAAAACAGCAAAATCTATATGGCTGAAAAGTGTTGCTTAGGGACAAAGACTTTTCAAACCTAGATTCAAACCCTAGGTGTAAGATTAGTGAGCCTGGGACATCTTCTTTCTTCAATCTATGTTTCAATCTAACTCAAGAAAAAAGAGAAACTAGTGTGTGATGGCTGTTGGTTCTTCTTAATCAAATGGCTAAATAAGTTTTATCATGGGGACTGAAGCAGCTACTTGTGTGCTTGCTCCCTAGGTTTCAATGATTAAGCAAATATTAACAATGTAACCATAAAAATTAAGATATTCTAACTACAACCATTCAATAAAAGTTTGCATGCAAAATATGCCCTATAAAATCAATGAAAGACAAATCCAAACCCTAGTTGTAACACCTTCCAATGATAAAAACACAGTGTGTATATACCAAAATTAATCCTTCCAATATGGTGGTACCTCACTCAAAGACTACAAATAACCAAGATAAAATTAAAGTATCTCTCTGAGTCAGTTGTGTTCTATCAAAATGAGTAGCGTCCTCAATATATATCATCCAAATGACCTTGATTACAAAATCGTCATTAAAAACAACCGACAAAGGCCCTGACTTAACAATATTACATCATTTGTCACTTCTAAATGCTAAATTGCCAAAATGAACAAAAAGGAGCGTCGGGCCTTTGGGGAGGCAATTGGCCCTTTTTGGGCATCATCGACATCCAGAAGGCAAGCATTTGGCCCCTCAGGACTCCTGCCTTGCCACCGTGCCAAATAGTCCCGACCGCAGTGCCACATGCTCAGAGAGCATCCGGCCACCTTACGGGTGGTAGATCCATCCATCAAAGAGCCATCATCCCATCTTGTGGGGGTGTTGATCCCCATAGGTCAATCTCTGCCAAAGTGTCTGGTGAGGGCGTCCTTACAATCTTCTTCATCTCTGAGAGATACATCATGGCGTTATCACACTTGCTACCATGCGGCAACCATCTGGTGGGCTCTTCACCCATGGAGGTCCGAACTAATAACCTCCCCATATGTACCTTGGTCTCTGGTACACATCCGCAAGACATGGTCACGCATCAAGGGTAGCCCTCCATGGCTCAGCTCCAGTCCCTAGAGATCATAGCAATGTAAATTATATATCATCATTAAAAGGTTATCAAACACTTTCGCCAAATCCCTAACATATCATCTAGAGCTCAAAGACATTACAGAGATCCTACTATACAAAGCTAAGGAAACCGTGAGAACAACCTATTGGGTTAATACCAAGAGATGGAAAGTTTCCTCGAGGGATCATTCAAGCCATGTTTTATACATTGATATGTTTTTAAGGATGTCCGGTCCTTAGAAGTAAGACCAAGAAGCGGTATAAAATGCAGCAGGTGCCTTTGTAGGAAGCCCGAGCTATACCGTCATGGATGCATTTTTTCCAAGCCCTTTTATTTATCATCTTTCTTTTTTTTACTTCAAGGTCGGACCCGGAAGGTTCTGCCTTGGCTTGGTGGCAGTGGCAGTGCAGATATCTTAGCATAAATGCAAGGCGGCTGTGAGTGAGATCCCCTTTCCTTTAGCCGTACGACAAAGGAGTCCATACAGCTTGTTGACGGATAGTGCTGTCATGCGCTAAATACCTATGAACATAATGGGCCAGGCTTCATTGATGAGACCTCCATCCCCTCTTGGTTAGGTCTTGTTTTTATTATTATTATTTGCCCAGGTCCTTTGGTTTCTTATCGAAGCCTTTATTTCCCTTCCTGGCGAGGGGATCCCTTGGGCCGAGAAGCATCTCTGGGTTTTATTTCCTGTAAACATCTTTTAGGAGTTGCTTTTACCCCACGGGCCTTTAGCCCCTTCTTCCCACAAGACAGATGTAACCCTCAAAGGTCATACCAATGGCCAGACTAGGGAATGGGAATGATGAGCTGGGTATAAGATGTAAAAATGATAAGATGGTGGGGCGGACGATGGCTGCACCGTCCCTTTGGTGGCTAACCAAAACCCATGAATAATATCAACTTGCTAAGTTACCCAATCAATCACCCAACAATGGTCAAGTGGATTAGCGGAGTGTAAGATTAGCGGTCATCGAAGCGAAAGACTAATGCATATATAAGAAGGTTATAACAATCCAAATATGACACATACCATGATACCTCGGATAATTACCTCATGGAGCAAGGTCCTCTCCGATGCAAGCCCAAACAGATGGTGATGGAAGCTACTGGCGGCGGTTTCAAATGCGTGAAGAAGGAATAAACATGGGCCTCGGAGCCGTACTCAAGTCAACCACGCTCTCCGTTACTCCATCTATGGAGACCATGTGAATTTTCAGACATGATCTCTCCCCTAGTTATCCTAGATATGGGGATTAGCAGATACTCTGATGGATCATAAATCGGTTTGCCACCAGCATCAACTAATATTGGTATTGTTTGTTGTTTAAATTCCAAGAACAATAGTAAGGAATACATGAAGACAATGAAGAAATTAGTTTAACCAATATTGAAACATTTTGCTCATCCAATAATTGCAGTGTTGAAGTAGCGATAATAATACCCCGTACACTAATCTCGCCTCCAGATTTTCCAATAATAATAGCAACCAGGTTGAAACTATGGCACACAATAGCAATATTAACCAGGCTAGATCTATTGAACACAAGAATTTAGTAGTCAACCTATCGAGCCAACCCATCGACGATTACACTAATAGGTTACTAGAGAGGGGTCTTAACTTTGTTATTACCCCTCGCAAAATTTCTGTCGAGGATATCCTTTGTAGCATTGAAAATAGTATTAAAAAACCTCCCAGACAATGCTAAAGAAGAAGTCGGGAGATTGCTTTCAGTGATTCTCCGTAGAGTAAAACCACGAAAGAGCAATATCACTAAAGAAGATTTTGTGGCTTTAAAATCCCTAAACAATAATAGAAATTTAGTAGTCTTAAAAGCAGACAAAGGTGGGGTTGTTGTCATTATGAAATTTAGTAGTCTTAAAAGCAGACAAAGGTGGGGCTGTTGTCATTATGAACAAGGATAATTACATTGGGAAAATGCTAGACCATATCAATAATAGTGGGAGTTATAAGAAACTTAATAAAAATCCCCTAAAAAAGATTGCAAGGGAAGTCTCTAATGCCATTAATTTAAGCAATATAAATGAAGTTGATAAAAAGAAATTGCTTGTTAGTTTCCCTTCCACCCCAAGGATCTACAGGCTTCCCAAAATTCATAAAGAAGGAGCCCCTCTTAGACCCATTGTCAACACAATAGGTAGTCCTACTTATCAACTTGCAAAATATCTGGCTCATAAACTCAAACCCTTAGTCGACAATACTAGCTCTTTGGTTAAAGATTCCACATTCTTTGTAAACAAGATCAAAGATATCAATTTGGAAAAGGATGACACCCTCGTTAGTTTTGATGTTGTTTCTCTCTTTACTAAGATTCCCATTGATGGAGCTATGGAGGTCATCAAGAGAGTCACTGACCAAGGTACTGCTGAGTTAGTTGAAATTTGTTTGAAATCCACATTCTTTCGTTTCCAGTGTGACATATATGAACAAACATGTGGGGTTGCTATCAGACCCCCCCCTCCCTTATCAAAGCTAATTTATTCATGGAGGATTTGGAAAGCAAAGCCCTTATTTCCTCACCCTTTCAACCCAAATACCGGAATAGGTTTGTCGATGATACTTTTGTTATTTGGCCCCATGGTTATGACAAATTAAATGAATTTGCGAATCACCTCAATAAACAATCCAATCACATCAAATTCACTATGGAGGTTGAAGATAAAGGAAATCTTCCTTTTCTAGATGTCAAGGTCACAAAAAGACTCGATGGATCCTTAGCCCACCAAGTTTATAGGAAGAAAACTCACACCGAACAATACCTTCATGCTAAATCCCATCATCACCCTGCCCAAAAATTAGGGGTTCTCAACACCCTAGCTACTAGGGCCTTGAGAATCTCCGATGATGAACACCTCGATGAAGAGAAAAACCACCTCCTCAAGCTTTTCAAGGATAATGGCTATAAAAAACATCAGGTGTTTAGAGCCTTTCAGAATGCCTCTAAAAGACCTAGAAATAAGGTATAAACAAATAATGATATGTCCAAAGTTTTCTTACCATACATACAAGGGACAACAGACAAGCTTGCTAGGATTTTGAAGAAGAAAAATACCGGGGCAACTTTCAAACCCATAAACACTATTAGGAATTCCCTTAGGTCGGTCAAAGACACTATTGATCCCATTGAACATAAGGGTGTCTATATGATCTTGTGCTCGTGTGGTAAACAATACATAGGAGAAACAAGTCATTCCTTTAGAATTCGAATTCAAGAACATGTCACTGATATCAAGCACAATTGCACTCGTCCCTCATCTTTGGCAGAACATTCAGACAAAACAAAACATCATATTTGTATTGAAGAGGCCAAAATTCTTGCCAAGGTAGATCACTATCACGATAGGAAATTTAGGGAAGCCATCGAAATTGAAAAACAACCTAACAATCTAAACATAGATGATGGCTGGAAGATTAGTCAAAATTGGATCCCAACACTAACCGCAAGGACAAATTCTAGAAATTAATTAGTAATATTTTTAGGTCTTATATATTTTTAATAAGTCGACTCTTTACTAAAAAAACTTTTCATATTTATACACTTGATGATTTTTCATATTTCCCTCATCTTAAAACTCTTCTTGATGAATGTCGAATTAAAAAACTAACGCGATGAATTTGAAAGAACTACCTTATCATAACACTAGTCACAAAAGTCTCAGAACTGAAAAGAGCAAATGAGTAAGCTAATCGAGTTGGATCACGAGTGTAACAAAAAAGCCTTAAACCTCATCATTTTTAGTATAAAAGAACAACAAGACGAGGACACTGTAGCAATAATAATAGAAGAACTAAAATATAAATCACAAATTTAAACACCTTACATCATAGAAGCAAAGAGTTTGGGAAAAATAATCGAACATAAAGATAGGTTGATTTGTGTCAAAGTAAATTGTAATGACCATAAATATGGCATACTCACTAAATTTCTAAACTTAAAAGGGTCATGAATATTTATAAATGAAGAACTCATTCTAGAAGACCAAGTTGAATTAAGGAAGGTAGTTCAAAAGGTAAAAGAACTCAAGAAGGAAGGAAATTGGACAATAATTAAAAATTGAAAAGCTCTTGTTAGGGATAGGGACTAGATGATAATAATAAATAGGAATTTGAGACACAAATCAAATTCCAAATAATTCCAAGTAATCCTTTACCTTCTTAAGTTCCAATAGACCAATTTGGTCTCAGTGAACGTTAAGAAGGTAAATGATTACTTGGAATTCTTTAGAATTTTATTTATGTGTCTCAAATTCCTGTTTATTATTATCATTTTGTTCTCTATCCATAACAAGTAAGGTCTGATAGACCAATTTGGTCTTAGTGTATGTTAATCATCATCATCATCATAATAGTGAGTGTATTTATCCAATACAAAAGGCTCCAACATGATGTTTTTATCGTCTGTCCAGTTTACAAATAGTGTGTTCCTTCCTTCTTCTACATTGAACAATGTTTTTGTTGTCTTTTTCTCCATTTTAGAAATATTCTATGCCTTCCCTCTTCTACATCAAACATATCTTAGATACTCGTCTTTCACCATTTCACAAGTATTCAGCTCCTTCCCTCTTCCACATCAAACATATTTTAGACACTCCATCCTTTTGGCAGAGCTTTCTAATTTTGGACTCTAACAACTAAAGCTTAGAAAGACTAAAGTTGTTTTCTATATACTTTTGGGAATGTTGTGCATTGGATGCATTTGAATTACACTTAGATGTGCTTTGGTTATGTCACATGCTTATAGGGGGTGTAATTTACCCCAATATAATAGGTTCACGTGCACAAATAATATACCCCTCTTCCATTTTGGAGAATGGATACTCAGTGGAATTTTGAGGGGATTCCTGCTAAATGAAATTAATTTAATTTTATTGGACATTCTTATAGCTACACGGATTAAAGATCTAGGACCTAACCTTTACCAAGAAGAATTAGTTCAGATAGAATTTATAACATATTGTAAGTATATTTATTTCCATAATTGCATCAAAACAAGTGAGGTGCATTTTATATTGAATGGAACATTTAAAAAAATCATATTTGCAATGTCGAGAAGAAATTTTAAAAAATATGATCATTTATTACCATAATGTTTAAAAAAAAACTTGCTAGATCGATCTTAATCCAAGAAATTTTAAACATGAAAAGTTATTATTTTGTTTTTATGAGATCCTTTTCAGTGTTTAATAAATCTAGTGTGAAGATTGATCCATGCCAAAATCATATATACTAGTGTCAATAACTCATTATGCTTATAAACTGCTTTCAAGTCATCAGTTAGATTCTTCACACTTGTGCCATTAATCCACTTCGAAAAGAAACCTAATCTTGGAAGTTTTCCTTAAGCATACATTAACACATGATTAACTTTGTGTACAAATAAACACGAGTAAAGAAAACACTACAATAAATCACAACAATTACATTATACAATTAATACTTAATCCAACATATTTAGGTGAAAAATACCTTTCAATCATGTTTAAATGATGAAATATATATATTTCCAAGGAATATTTCCATGGAAGCATTTTCTAGGTATTTATATTTCCTCATCCATAGTGGATCATTAGATTATTTTTCATCTATCTTGATCCTTAAAGAGTGGAAAAAATGGAGGATTCATCTTGCATGGCCATTTTAGTGGCAAGGCTTAGTTTGGAAAATTGGGTTCTGGAACCTTCCAGAGCCATTTTGAGGCATTACACGACATTTTTTTGGGGTTATGGTGTTTAGAATTATGCCCACCCCCTTTACAGCGTTTCACACTCCGATACCTTTCCAATGGTGCAGACCGTGCGTCAATCATAGTTCGTATGCAAAAGTTATGCCTCCTGCAAGTTAACCTACCATGTTGACCGCCATGTTATGAGATGATGCCACGCCAGCCTTCGTTAATCATGCATATGGGGCTAGCCACGTGAGGAATTTAAAGAATATTTTAGAAGGTCTAAAACCCTATCACAATTGAGGGTTGAGGAAGTGTTATTGCACAATTTGTAGAAAGAATAAAAGGCTTGAGGTTTGAAGGTCAAAATGGCATAACATGAACCAATCCCACCCAATGTCACCACAATGGGATGGTTCTTTCTCTTTAGGGAGGTAAGGCCCAGGGGAGACATCCCCGGTGACCTGGGGTTTTGAGAAGGCAAAGGATTACAGGATAAAGTAGTTATTCCCCCCTCACAAGTCACCACTGAGCAGATAGTCCGGCTAAACATCCAATAATAAAGTATAACCAAAAAAAGAGATGCACCTGCCTGAGACAAAGCAACAATGAAGTTGATATATGCAAGATGCTCAATTGGTTAGTACTTCATGTAAATCAATGATTATCTGATACACTTATAAGCAATTTGATAATGAATGTTAACGAAGTCGATATTTATAAAATAGCAATGGTAATTAAGTCACTTCTTCAATAAATGCTAAAACGATGTGGCATTCAAAATGTCAAATCAATACTTCATTTAATTTATGCCTTTAACACCATTCAATTGCTCACAAAGAAGACACTAGCTGCACCAATGGTGTTATAGCTAAAGATGATGACAATGTATAGGGTTAGAAGGTTAGTTTTAGGCTAGGGTTAGTGAAGTTAGGGTTTGATTCAAGATTTTGAGAGTTGTTTGTGACCAAGTTCACTTCAATGCATGAGGTCTTTAGATCAGTGCCTTAGGGTTAATGGAGTCAAATAACACATGAGGTCTTTAGATCGGTGCCTTAGAGTTAATGGAGTCAAATAGTGAAGGACGCAAGAGCTAAAGGAGGCAAAGGTAAACACAACTAAGGACTAGAGGGAGAAGCTTTGAGGTGTTACTAAGGCAAGGCCTTAAAGTCAAAACACTAGGGGAGAGAGGCTCACCTTGGTGTAGGAGAACTAGGACTCGATGCTCTCTCCTCCTTCCTTAACTCAATGGAAATCACGGCTAGCTGAAGATGAAGCATAAAACTAAGACAAGAAGGTTTGATGAAGCAAAGTGTTGCTACAACAAGGCTCTACCAGCAAACCCTAGAAAAATCAGCCCAAAGTGTAGAAAACCTAGGCTTTAGGGCGTATCCCTCTTCTTAGCTTATAAAAAGTACGACTAGCAAAAATGAAGAGAGAATGAGAGTGTAACAATGGCTAGGCTCTCTCCTTCTTCAATCAATGGCTGAAAATTCTCTCAATGGGGACATGAGACAAGGAACTACTTGTGTGCTTGTCACCTAGGGTTTTGTTCAACAAAATTATAAACATATGAAAGAAATAAAACTACAACCATTCATTCAAGAAGTTTTGCAGAAAAAATACTTACATATCACCAAGAAAAAGCATTTCAAACCCTAGTTGTAACACCTTCCATTAAGAGAAATGCCAAATTATGAAAAGAAAATCCTCCTTCAACAAGTGCGCATCACTAAATCAGCTAATAACCCAAGAGAGGGCAGAAATTTCAGACCTCACTAATGAGTGAGTGAGTTGTGATGATAAAATGAAGGTGAAATTCCTTCATTTATACAATACCATGACCTAAATTTACATTTTAGGTCATGTAAAAGGCAAAAGCAAACAAAGGCAAAACATTAAAAATCATCTTGTTTTACATTAAATTGTGAAATTAAAACCCTAATCAAAGAAATTTGGAAAGAGATAAGAAGCCCCTCTAAAGGAGGCGTTAGCCCCTTCTAGGGACAATGGAGCATCCTGGAGCAAAGCGTTAGCCCTTCTTGGGCTTCTCCAGCTGCCACACGTGCCAATGACATGATCACACGCCTCTCCAAGGCGTCCATAATGTTGGATGATGTCATGGTCATGATGGGTGGCGTCCTAGGCCTTCAAGGCCAACGTTCCATTAAAAAGGGCCAATCCCCTAGGTCAAGCTCTGCTTGGGTGCCTCTTGTCAAGAGCGTCCTCTTTTCTCGATTACAAAGCCACTGATCCATCTTTGTCTTGTCTCTTCCCCTAATGGGGTCTCAACGCATCCATCGGTGGGCTCTTTGTATGGAGTCTAGAACTGATCTCCCATGTGTACTGTCAAATGTACCTGTCCATTAGGCATGGTCTTGCACATCAAAGCTACACCCTCCATGGGCTCCATGGAGTCCACGGGGATATAGCAATGCCAATCACATCTCATCATCAATATTATTAAACATGTGCATAAATACCACAATACATGGAGTTAACAACTCAAAGGCGTTACACAAGCCTACAATACAATTATAGGAAAGGACAAGGCATCCTATTGGGCTAGTGTCCTTTGGAAAGGAAACAAGGCATCCTATTGGGCTAGTGTCCACTGGAAAAGGAAAGTTCCCGGAAGAGACCTCATCCAAGCCATGTAAGTGGGTGATGTGGTCAGGGGATGTCCAAGCATCTGGGTCCAATGAGGGCCAAGGATGCAAGAGATGTTACTTGTGGGTTCCTTTGTTAGAAGGCGAGTTGTACCTGTCCTGGATGCATTCTTTCCAAGCCCATTTTCGCCTTTTATTCTTATTCTTTTCATTCGTTTATCTTTTATTGCTTTTTCCTTTTTTTTGTTCAAGAGCTAATCAGGAGACACTGCCCTAGTGTGGTGACCAGTGGTGGCAGCATTACCCACAAGTACTTTCACATAAATGAGAAGGCTGGCTCGTGATGAGACCCCCTTTCCCTTAGCCATATAACCAAGAGTCACTGCCCTGGCGTGGTAACCAGCTGGTGGCAATGCCATACCGCTAGGTACCCATGGACCTAATAGGTTGGCTCGTGATGAGACCCCCTATCCTCTAGTTAGGTCTTGTTTTATTATTTTTCCGGGTCCCTCTTGTTTCTTGCTGAGAATCCTTTTATTGCTTTCTCGGGGATCCCTGGGTGAAGCATCTCAAGGTTTTATTTTTAGGCTTTTATCTTTTACCAGCTTGCTTTTACCTTCTAGGCCTTTAGCCCCTTCTTCCCACGAGATAAGGTGCAGTCCTGAAAATAGGTCAACCCAGTGCCTGGACAAGTGGAACGAGATAAGTGAGTGGGAAACAAGATTAAATAGTGGTGCTATGATGGGAGCGAACGATGGATTTTCAGAAATCCCCCCAGTGGCAAACCATAACCTACAGACACAGGGTTGCTAGGGCACCCTATCAATCCCCCCAAACATGGTAAAGTGTGTAGGTGTAAGATCCAAGCAATTGTTAGAAATAAAAGGAATCGGATGCATACATTCAATGGTTTTGATGATCAAAGTGACACATACCATGATACCTGGACTAATTAGCTCATGGAGCAAGAACCATCTCTGACACAGGACCAAGCCGATGGTGATGGATGATGCTGCTGCTAACAAGACAAAGGTGCTAGAAGAAAGAAAAGGTGGGCCCTCCAGGGCCATGCTAAAGTCAATCCTGCTCTCAGTACTCCATGTCTAGGACCTGTGGGTCTCATGACATGATCTCCTAGTTATCCCTAAAAGTGGGGGATAACATCTGGCTCCAACTCGGGGACATGTTCTCACTGTAGAGTGCATGAGAACCTTAGCATCTCTGGCATAACCTGCTGACCTGCTCGATCTCAATAGAAGCATCAGTAACAATATTGGGGTGGTAATGCCACCCCAACATATATCTATCTATCTATCTATCTATCTATATATATAGACTGAAATAAAACAATCAATAGTGTAAATGTAAAAGCAAACTAATATGCAATGCAAATTTAGAATCCGACTTCAAGACTGTATTTTCTCCCTCGTAAGTTTACTATTTATCTCTGCTTTTCAGTTTTTTCTTTACCCAGGCTTAGATGTCCTAATGATGGGTCCTGATATGGACTCAAAACGTCGACCTCCGATTAACAATAATGTGGTTCCTCTGATTCCTCCAAACCTTTCTTCCCATAGAAATCTTAATGATCAGATTCAATCCTTGTACAGTAGGGAGACTCTGGATGAAATCCGCCTTATGGAAAATCTTAGAGTAAAGATCCAACGAAGAGTAACAGATCTGGAATTTCTGAAAAAATGCAAAGATAACAAAGTCCTTCCTAAATTCGCCTGCATAGAACATAGAATGAAGAACAAAGGCAGGAGCGCAACATTCCATAGACTGGGTTTATCTATAATAAAAATCGAAATAAAAAAGACCAGATCCACCTTAGATTACCTCTCGAAAACCGCACTCAATATGCACCTGAAGCTCGCACGCCTAATCAGTCCGGAATTATGGAAAACATTGGACGCCCTGGCCTCCCTCAAAGCTGAAAAAGAATGCTACATTGTGCACGCCAGGCATAAGAATAAGATGGATATTCTGTTAAAGAACAACGCAAGAAAAAATGTAGGAACTGACAAAGACAACAAACCTGCGAACAAAAAGGTGGTTAACCTCTCCTCACATGCACTTGACATTGCCGAAATGAGCGTCCTCGAAAAGGGACTGAATTTTCCAATCTCGCCCACCTTTGTCCCAGTAGATAATTTGATATGCTGCATAGAAGGAAGTATAAAAAACCTAACGGATGAGGACAAGGGACAAGTTAGACAGGATTGTGCCTTCATCTTAAGAAAGTCGAAACCCCCAAGGAGCAACATCAGCAAAGAGGAAAGACGAGCCATTACAAACCTCAAAAATAATACAAACTTAGCTATCCTTAGAGGAGATAAAGGTGGTGCCATGGTAGTAATGAATGGAGCAGATTACAACATAAGAATGATTGAGCACTTGTCTCAATGTGGGAGCTACAAGAAGTTTCCTAGTAACCCTATTGCAAAGATCATGAAAGAAGTCAAAACAACTATTAAAAACTCCAGCCTAGATGATAGAATAAAAAAGAGGCTTCTCTCGAGTAGTGAGATTAATCCAAGAATTTATGGGCTACCTAAAATTCACAAAGACGGGGTTCCCCTTAGACCTACATTAAACACAATAGGCTTGCCCACTTACGAACTGGCCAAGTATGTAGCAAAAATCCTCGCCCCCCTAGTAGGTCATATAGACTCATTCATTAAGGACTCGAATGATTTCGTAAAGATCATCAAGAAGGAGAAAATAAAACCCGAAGACATCCTTATTAGCCTCGACGATGTCTCCCTTTTCACCAAGATCCCATCAGAAGAAGCCATCCAGGTTGTTAAAGAAGTGACAGACCTGGAAACAACAAAACTAGCGGAGGTTTGTCTCTACTCCACATTTTTTAGCTATCAAGGGGAATTCTATGAACAAACAAGCGGCGTAGCCATGGGATCCCCACTTTCTCCCATTGTCGCCAATCTCTTCATGGAAAACTTCGAGAAAAAATCCCTAGATTCCTTTCCTCTTAAACCATTAAGATGGAAGAGATTCGTTGATGACACCAACGTACTTTGGCCCCATGGTAAAGGCGAACTAGATAAATTATTCCAACATCTCAATGGTATCTCTGAAGACATCAAATTCACAATGGAACTTGAGGAAAATGGTAGCATTCCCTTCCTAGACGTACTAATCAAAAGGAAAGAAGACGTGAGTCTTGGACATAAAGTCTATAGGAAAAAGACCCACACAGAAAACTACCTTCACGCTAACTCTCATCACCACCCAGACCAGAAGTTAAGTGTCCTTAACACTCTAACCACGAGAGCCTTAAGAATTTCCGTTGACGATAATCTAGTGGAAGAAAAAGATCACCTCTATAGGGTTTTTAAGAGCATAGGATACAAAGACAAAGCCATTAAGATGATGATTAACAAATCCCTAGATAGAGAAAGTAATGGACCTAAACCACCTAACAACCAATGCCCCGGTACTATAGCCTACTTCCCTTATATCCAAGGAATAACTGATAAGATTGCCAATGTGCTCAGAAAGAAAGAGATTAAGTCCTCCTTTAAACCCTCAGAAACCATCAAACAAAAAATGAAATCCGTTAAAGATGAACCCGACCATAGGAAATGTAAAGGCATTTACAAAATAGAATGCTCTTGTGGTAAATGCTACATAGGAGAAACTGGTCGTTCCTTTCAGATCAGAATTAAAGAACATGGAAAATATATAAAAAATGAACGTATGTGCACCTCAACTTTAGTCGAACACTCATGTTCTTCCAAACACCACATACGCCTAGAAGACACAAAATTTTTAGCCAAGGAAGATCACTTCTTCAAACATAGAATCAAGGAAGCCATCGAAATCCTTAAACACCCTAACAACTTAAACAAATATAATGGCCTAGAAATCATCAAAAACTAGGTTCCTTTGATCCAAGGCAGACGTACCAGGTAATTTCCCTTTAAAACCCTAAAAACCTAGGTCCCTCTTTCTCAACTAAAAACTATTTCTCAATATTAATAAACCTATAACCTAAAACCTTAGTTTCAATATTAACAACCTTTCTCCCTTAAAACCTTTTTCCTACTTTAATATGACTCTAAAATAAAATAATTGAGAATAAAAATAGAAAAATAATTAAAATTAAAAAATTTAAAATTAACTCTAAACATTACATCATTAAAAATTGATTTTAAACATTACATTACCTTAATACAATTTAATATAACTAATAACATACACAACATGATTTCATTAATAAACCTGAATAAAATGAAGAAACCTCTTATAATAATATCTTAGTCTATAATTTACCTTAATAAAACTCTATAAATAATAGATTGAAATTAATAAAAAATTACAAATTAATTAGTAATTTAATACAAAAAGAAAACCCTAATATTTAAAAAATAATAATTTAGAAGCTGACTTCAAGACTGTAGTTTCTCCCTCGTAAGTTTACTATTTATCTCTGCTCTTTGGTTTATTCTTTACCCAGGATTAGATGTCCCGATGATGGGTCCTGATATGGACTCGAAACATCGACCTCCAATTAACAATACTGTGGTTCCTCCGATTCCTCTAAACCTTTCTTCCCACAGAAATCTTAATGATCAAATGGTATAATACATGAATGCAAGAATGACTACTTACCTACACTTACCTGTGGAGTCAGGTTCCCCCACCTTGGTGGGGTTTGAGGAGGTGCTTGCTGATTGGTAATGGGTGCCTTCTTCCTTCCAAAGTGGACAAATAGTAGGAGTCATCAACTAATTCTCTTCCAACTTTGAAAGGTCTGAGCCATGACTGAGTGCTTCCTTTTACATTAGTTGTCTCTCCCTTCTGTGTATCCCACATCCACACTACATCCCCTTCCTTGTACTTCCTGATATTGTATTTGGTAGACCCTTGGATGACCCTAGTGTATTGTGCAGAGGGAGGAGGGTGGGCTTCTGCTGTAAATACTTCTTGCTGGGATGGATGAATCTGTACATCGTCTTTTGGTATTTTTAGTATCTTCACAGTCCCAGTTTCCTTGTCTTTGAATTCGTCTAGAATTTGTTGGTATTCTTCCTTCTTGGGCCATTTAATCTGATCAAAGTCTTCTTCTGTTGCGAAAGGCATATCTTCTAGAGAATACTTTTGAAGAGTTTGTATGATCTCATCATGTGCCTTGTCATTTTTGATGTGGTGATTAGTTTCTTGCACATGGGTTTCGGTTACTGGCTCACTTAGGAGACGACCTACTATTCCATATTTCAAAGGTAATTCTATAAAGGAGAGGTCCATTTCAAGGGTGCCACCCAACATTGAGGCAAATTTCCTAGACAACAACATTCCCCACACATCTAGGACGTTTACTATCACGATGTCAATGTGGATTACTTTCTCAGGGTACTCTTTAAGGCAAACTTCCACGTTCTCAACTACTCCATGTGTGGGTATGGCTTTAGATTCGAAGCCACACACATTCCTGTAATGGTGTGTGACTTTCAACCCTAATTGTTGCATGACTTTAAAGGACATTATGTTGGCACCTGCCCCTGTATCCAACATGCAGTTGTTGAGGCTCTTGTTGTTCATTATTAAAGTCATGAAGAAGGGAGGATTTTCACCGTATTGGACCCTAAAGTGATCAACTTGCAACATGATAGGAGGGTCCATGGGTCCATTTGATTCTTGAAAGAAATTGTCAAAATGTTTTTTGATCGATGGGACCTTAATGACTTCCTTCAGGGGGATAGTTACATGCATCTTGGATAGTGCCCCCTCAAAGTCAAATTTTAAGTTAGCCCCTTCATTCTTAGACGTCTCAGGGAGAAGTACGTATAGTGGGGATTTTGTTTGGTAAGTGGTAGGTTGGTTCATATTTTTTCTCCTATATACCTGGAACTCTTGTTTCTTTAGCTTTTCTCTTGATTCCTGGTCTAGGTTGTTTATTACCGCCATTCTGGATGACCTGGCCGCTTCTTTCATGACCTCTTGAGGTTCTTCAGCCGTGATATTTATCTGAGGGCCTTCCATGAGATGGCCTATATTGTTCACTTGTTGATGGCCATTATCACTGTAAGGACATTCATGCTCCCAATGTGCTTCGCTGCATTCTAGGCACCAAGGGTTTTCATTGACAACATTTGCAGGGGATAAGGTGTTTGGAACTTCTTGTTCATTCTTTGGTTTATAAAATTGTTTCCCCTTTTGAAATTGCCCTTTGTACGGGACACTAGGTGCTTGGCTCTGGGATATTTCTAATTTGACGATCCTACTCATCATTAGTTCTTGATTCTTTATGATACCATCCATTGAAACTTGTAATTTTGCAATACTGGAAAACAGGTTTGAGGTAGGTTTGGCATTATGGACTATCTTTGGTTTGGTGTCCACTTTGCCCCTTAGATTTGCGAAAGGCTCAATCTTGGATGAAAGGAGGTTTCCCTCAATTCTAGTAGCAAGCTCTTGGGCTTCTTGAATTGATTAGGGGTTTTTGTCCCTAAGAAGATACCCTAATTGGCCATTGAAAGACTTGGTGTAGATATGGTCAAGGTAATCATCTTTCAGATGATGGCTCGCAGGGATCTTTTGCAGGAAGGTCTCAAACCTAGTATGGAACTCCCAAATAGACTTATTTTCATGTTTCCAAAGGGTATTTAGTCGAGTAAGAAGCATGTTAGGGTCTTCTTTGATACTCCTCCTTTTGAGAAAAGCTTCTTCTAGTCTGTCCATGGTTTTAATGCTACCATCGGGAAGGCTTAGGTACCAACACCTTGAACCATCATAGAGGGTAGTGGAGAATAAATTCATGAATAAGTCTTCAACATCATTGCTAATGGGATGAAGCTGAAAAAACACCCAATACTTGCTTATGTGCTCTTCGACACCGATTGCATCGATACCGGTAAATTTAGGAAACCACTTTTCATACTTGGGTGGCATTTGCCTATGATATATTGGTATGGCTGACATGCATAGCGGTTTGAAAAGAGTAGATGACCATTGTCTTTGATTGTTGGATGGGTTCGTTGTAGTGGTATGAGAACTAGACATGGTTTTCAAAGGAAGGCTCTTTCCGAAAAGTGATTTTACAACAAGAGAGTTCTTGGGAGGCTTCCTTCTGAAAGATAAAGGAGGATTATTGAACCTCTTTGTGGTTTGTGGAGTCTCCAGATAGTTTACTTGAAACTATAAAAGAAAATGGGAAAACACCCTAGTGGAGTCGCCAGGTAAGATTGTAAGATAAGGCTTCTAGAGGCAAGGCTTATCGAAAAGTGTCGTTTGAGGAAGGTTTGACTCAGTGTTCCCCAACAATGGCGCCAAAATGTTATCGCACAGTTTGTAGAAAGGATAAAAGGATTGAGGTTTGAAGGTCAAACTGGCGTAACAGGAACCAATCTCACCCAATGTCACCACAATGGGATGGTTCTTTCTCTTTAGGGAGGTAAGGCCCACGGGAGACGTCCCTAGTGACATGGGGTTTTGAGAAGGCAAAGGATTACAGGATGAAGTAGTTATTCCCCCCTCACAAGTCACCATCGAGAAGATAGTCCGGCTAAACAAAGAATAATAAAGTATAACCAAAAAAAGAGATGCACCTGCCTGAGACAAACCAACAATGAAATTGATATATGCAAGATTCTCAATTGGTTAGTACTTCATGTAAATCAACGACTATCTGATACTAAAGTCAATCCTGCTCTCGGTACTCCATGTCTAGGACCTGTGGGCCTCAAGACATGATCTCCTAGTTATCCC
>SNQJ01S0056822.1:26695-37773 GCA_010110895.2 Picea sitchensis | reverse complement strand
AGATACTCTAAGATTCACGACCACTTCTGATTTTTATATTATTTCAATAGGTATAGGATTGAAACATTGTGTCTTTTGACATGAACCATTGCACCTCTTCATTTAATTTTAACATAAATAATCTTCTCCTTTTATTCAATAATTTATCGAGTAAGTTTCTCAATTTAATTAGAAGATTGATCTTGATTCGAATTTCATCCTCATGAGTTGATCACAAGTATGGATCGACTCCTTATATCGTTCCCATTCTTCTGCTACATCCCTAGTACTCCAACATATCATATTTGATCTTTTACCAAATATTTGTACTGTCATGGTGTTAATCGTGTCAAGCGCATCTTCTTTCACCCTTACTCCTCTATCATGAGACCGATGCTAGAACCAAGTAATACTTCCTTATTCCTCTTGCATTCTTCCAGACTAATACTTCCCAAAGTAAACTTCATCGAAGTACGTATAAGAACTTCATGTTGAAATTATTCATCATATGCCCTTAGGCTAAGAACCAAAGGCTTAACTCATTTTTTTCATGTTGTTATTGACCTTGGCCCTCGAGTTGCTTAAGAAACTTCACATGACCAGGAGCTAGGATTGTAGACTTAGGAAAAAGGAGCCCCGACTCTCTGGGAATTCGAGATTATTGGAATTTTTTTGGTTCAAAATCCTCGAAGTAAACCGATCGAAGTGGTCATATGGTATAAGTGACTGTTAATTGTTGGTCAACAGTCCATTCTTACCCTGTCCTTCCACTGGATTAATCCAACGACTGAGATTTTACTCTCCTAGATCTGACGACTTATAGGATTTTGGATATTCTTTTAACACTTCTAATGAACTGAATCCCATGTGTTCATGCTGACGTGCATCTGTTGATGTGGCACTGACTGAGTGGTTTCCATGTGTCACCTTGATTCATGACTTTCGTATACCTTATATCCCAAATGAGCCTTGACATGTGTCACCTTCCGGAATGTGCCACGCGTCACTTTCTAGATCGTTGATTAGATATGATGATCTATGTTATTTCAATTTTATTTCGATCTTCCTATTAGATTAGATGACTGGAAGGATTTCACGATTATGGCTTTGCACTTTGTGGCTTCATAACTTCGTGGCTTTGACACTTCACACCTTTTCCTAGTCTCTAGTAATCGCCAAAGTGGCGAAGTTCTGGAGTCCCAAAACTTACTCTATCCTTCCACTCTTGATCTAACAACTCGCATTACTCTCGAATTATTCCCTCAATCTGACGGTTGGCGAGATTTCATGACTTTTTCACTCTGGGACTTCGGGAATAAAGTTGTTCAACTACCCCGGATGGTCAATCCAGGATGACCATGACCAACGACTAAGATTTCAACCAATCTCCCTATCAGATCAGATGACTAACGAGATTTCATGAATTTGCGTCTTCGCAATTTCGTGCCTCTGCCTAAGAATATTCCCAATTTTCTTCATCAATGTGTAAAATAGTGAATAATTTTTATCTTTATTACTGAATAACTATATCCATCTTTTGAAAACTATTTCTAAACTCCATAAGAAGACTTACAATCCTCAATATCCCAACTCCATAAAAGGACTTACAATCTTCAATAGTGACCCTTATGGTTAATGTGTAATTCTTGTTGATCAAGGTTATGAATTATTCTTATTTCTATATATGATTATGGTAAGTTCAACACTTTTAAAAATTTAAATTTATATATGTTTACAAGGAATTGAACTTTGCTAAAAGAATATTAGCAATTTTCTTCATCAATGTGAAAATCGTGAACAATTTTTATCTTTATTACTGAATAAATATATCCATATTTTCAAAATTATATGTGAACTCCATAACAAGACTCACACTCCCCAATATCCAAAATCCATAAAAGGATTTACAATCTCCAAGAGTGACCCTTATGGTTAATGTGTAATTCATGTTAATCAAGCTTAGGAATTATTCTTATTGTTATATATGGTTATGGTAAGTTTGACACTTTTAAAAATTTAAATTTATTATATGTTTATAAGGAATTGATCTTTGTTAAAAGAATATTAGCAATTTTCTTTATCACTGTGTAAAATCGTGAACAATTTTTATCTTTATTACTAAGTAACTATATCCATCTTTCCATTGGAAAAGAAAATGTATTATTATTGTGTCAATTTTCACACAAGGAAACCATATAAATTTATGGATGATCAACACTAAGTCTATGTACCTGGATAATCCCATATATAGGAAAACTCTGTTTCTAAAACTTTAAATTTTTTCATTTAAAAAAGAAAATTAGTCTACATTTTTACATTTAAAACTCCATTCATGATAAATTTCTCAAAATATCAAACCCTTCCATAAAAAAACATAAATATGCAATTAATATCATAAAATATCAAACTTTAGCCTTGAAAACCATTCCCCAAATTAATTTCAAATGCAAAAACATAGAAAACATAACAAACACAACAAACTTGAAGAAAATCTAAAGTTGATCAATGGAGCTCCAATGGTATTTCTGTGTGTGTCACGGCTAGGGTGTACACCCTAGTTTATTCCAAGACATTTCCATCGCCACTTCCATCTCTTACTTTGGATTCTTGGAGACTATTAATACCCCACCCTTTATTAAGCACGACTATAATGACCTCTCTTAGATCAATCCCTCCTCACACATAGTCAAATCCATTGACAATGTCATACCTAAAATCACTCAAAGATGCATTAAATTAGGTCTAGAAGTAGTAATTCCTTGATTATGAGTTTTCCTCCTATTAACATGTCAACAAGATTATTTTTTCATGAAATAATGTTTTCATGATTGAAAATGGGTCATTATATAATTAATCATCCATTTTAGTGCTTTTTAGGTCAAAAAATTGGTGTTACGAGGAACATCTCTCTATGGAAAGGGGTAAACCACAACAGAAGGAAATGACTGCAGAAATCAACTCTAATACCGGGTATGCTATATAGACAAATATGATAACAAGACAAGATAAAGAGCCTACCTCATCCATATGGTCAATGAAGTCCATCGTTGAGCACTTGAATCAAAGCAATAAACCTGCAACCTGTCCTCAATAACCAAGAAATGCAAGAATATGGTGATAATATATAAGGTTATCACATTCAATAGCATAATCCATCAACATTCATAACAAATATTCCCATGGAATAACAATTCAAATATTTTCACGATATTAATTGGACGAGAAAAGAGTATTTCTATTAAAATGTAATCAACAGAAGTGAATGAATTACAAACTTTCGTGCCGACACGGTTCAGGACTAAGAAACTGAGTCCCTTGCAGCTGGGCCTCCACCACTTCAATCCTCCACCAAAGGAAAGATCATTTAAGAGAGACAATGAGGTTCTCAATCAAGTAGGGAAGAGCTTGGGGCCTGAACAATGTGCTTAGACTTAAAAGGACAAAGGGATGCAGACTCAATATGAAGTGAATAATTTCTCCAGACTAACTTTGTTGTCAAAGTTGAATTCTTCTCTCCTTTTTCATAGCTTGGATATGGCCCATTTATAGCTTTCAAGTGGAACTGAAGGGCCGAGTCAGAACGTTTCCAGTATATGGAAGGTCAAGGATCATGAATCCCATGACGTGACATGGAAACCTGACACCATTTTTTAATTTTGGTCACAAAACCTGATGTACACGGGCTGTAGTGGTGCAACCTACATATACGCATGCTGTATAATAGTTAGGGCACATATATGTGGGAAAATATTGTTTTTAGCTCTGGGATTTGCAAAAAGGGACTTCAAGTCTGCATAGGGAAATGGAAAAAGGCCTTCTAAGCAAATTTTCATAAGGTGAGGCAAATCTTGCTATAACAGATGCCCCTGTTATAGCAAGATTTACCTCACTCCATGGAATCTTGCACAGGCCTTTTTCCATTTCCCTATGCATACTTTTCATCCCTTTTTGCAAATCTCAAAGATAAAAATACATTTTTCCACATATACGCACCTTGCATACTATAAAACATGCGTATACGCAGGTTTCCTTGCATGTTTTGAAGGATTCTCTCTGCTTCTCTTCCCGCTGCCTCATCTCCCCGGTGCCTCCAATGATGTCATGGAAGCCTGTCCGGTCGCCGCGGACCTACGTCTGCGTCACACAAGTGTCTAGTTAGTACTTAAGCATCATCCAAAAATATTTTTGTCTTACTATACAAAAATACAAAAAAATGAAATATTTAAAACTTTGACATACCTATGTCCTCGTAGGCAGTCCCTGGTGGAAGTGGCATGTCAGGTTCCCCTCTGAAGTCGATCCCTGCATAGGGGTAGTCATTCAGAGAAATGACCTGTCACCTCCACCAGTAAAAGAAATCCTCATTGTAGGGTATGGGCACCCTACCTCCCCCCTACCGTCTCATTACCTTGGCCCACCGTGCCATGGCTGGATCATGAGGTCCTCTAGGAATGATCTCGAATCTAGGTCCCAAACATGGAACCCGCTCAAAGAAAAAGCTACACAAGATAGAGGCAAACCCAAAGTTCCTCTTGTCACCTTGTTTTCACTCTGTCAACTGGCTCTTCATATTAGCCAGTAGTGAGGTGGACCAATTGTACACCATGGGTCTCAAGCACTATACAAACTAGAACATGAGTGACCTTGATGCTTGGTGCAATGAAGCCGATCCTGTGATCCAAGTCAAAATGAGGACAACAATATTGAGCCTGAGATTGTTTATCGCTCAGATGGGGAGTTGAATCTTGACCTTCTCGGTCCCTGCTATATAGTGAGCATCTATGTACTCTTCTATATTCATACCGCTCCCAGCTCCCTAGGCTTTGAGGTTCACCACCTCACCTCAGCGCGAAAACCCAATCAAGAAATATAAATCCTCGACTTCAATCCTCAATGGTTGCCCATCGTGGTTGAATCTCTCACTGTTAGGATCCCAGTAATCCATGAGAAACTATAGCAACCTCACCTAGGGTCTCATCCCTTTGAGTGCCCAAAATTTGTACAACCCGCATCTTTTCAAGGCCATTTGGGCCTCTGGATCTCTTTCCACAGCAACATCTACCTCCTCGTGTTCCCTTTCCCTCCATTCTAGCACCATCCTGTTAGAGAAACATCAATTTTTGAGTTAGCAACCATAAAAAACCTTGTTTACGGACTTGTACGTGGGCTGCAACATTCACAGTCGCATATAGGGCTAAGTACAGATGGTCTGTATTTTACACAATTGTGTATAACCTCGTGTATACATGACCCAATGAATGGTAGTCCGCGTACACTAAAATAACCAATTTGCGCCTTAATTAACTCAAATTTTGAAACCTAAATTAAAAATGTAATCCACTAGAAAGGAAGAGGAGGGGAAGAGGAATTACCTGGTCCAGACGATCTCTGATTTCGTCACTCGATGCTCCCGCAATCACCAGTTGAAGATCGGAGGTAATTTGGGGTCCAATTTTCACTATTTGGGTAAAAATTCAAAATGACATAGTAAATTTTTTTTTTTGTTACTATTTATAGCATTTTTACCCACTTTCTATAGTTTCGAATCGTATTTTCTCATAATGGACTAATACAACTATGGATTGAGTTGGTTTGTGTAGTTTTCACTGGGGATTCTTTCGGATTTTAGCATTATGTTGACCATTCATAACTATGGGCAGGTATTTTCACTACCCAACATATAGGATAGGTATCCATTCCATCATGCACATTGCATTGTCCTATAACTGTCACTCATATGCCTTAGGTACAAAACCATTTGTTGCGACACAAAACCCTCCATCTGCTATAAGACGTGTCGTTATCAAATGGTAGAGACTTACCGAACATGGGTACCTTAGTTAGATCCTTTGCTCCATTTGGTGCCCATGCAAAGATTTTTTCCATAGGACCAGAATTCGCTTATAAATAATACATGACTTTATGCTGAGCCTCATTTCTCACTCATAAACATGCTGACCTATACCTAGAGGAGTCCCAATCGAGTTTGATTTAAGCTCTTTTCCGACTCGTTTTCAAAAAGAGAAAATATTGCCGAGTGAACTTGTCTCTTTCATACTCATAAATTGGATTTGAAAGGACATCTATTTGGTACAAGTTTATCCCTTTTTCACACCAAGTAGACTAAGATTATGAAAACGGACATTTTTTTGTGTCAAGTTGTGATTGCATCTCATGCCCTTGCTTGCAGTATTGAGCCTATAGTCGGTTCTCGCTTTGCGTTATAAACCGTTTTCCTCAACAATTTTGCATCCTCAACCAAGCAGAGCCTCATTTATATCCTTCACAATTTGACACCCAATAATCAAGAGGGAACATTCCCCCACGTGTCCATCTCCCGCATGCACCTCCTTGCATTGAGCATAGGTATGTTCCACTGCTGGAACTAGTTTTTCTTACGCATGACACTCGTTTCCTCCTCCGTATCATAACATTCATTTGACTATGTAAAAACAAAAAAATATGGGTAGGAAGGGAGTATTATATTCTATTGGCAGTAGTCTTGTTGCCTTTGAACATATCACAAAGTTATTGAGTCCATTTGTCATCATAATTTTGGGTTTAGCATGGCCTTAGGGAGTTGAGGTCGTTATAGAGAGTTTTCTCCACCGACTGGTTACTCTTCCAGTCCCTATGGAGAGTTTGATTGATGCTTCCTTCATCTCATGGTTTCATCATTGCGTCTATGCTATTGTAGTCTTCCATATGTCTCATGCTCTTGGTCAAAGGAATTCTATCAAACTGTGTCGGCGATTCCTCAGAAATATTGACTTTGCATGTTGACCATACCCTCAATTTGTCTCAGAATCAAATGATGTTGTAGTCCTATCATGCACCCTATCCTACTTTCCTCATTGGCAGGTAACCTTGAACCCAACAGTCGAAATTTCATCATTGGTCGTTGACTGGGTGGTTTCCCTTGTGTTCGACGGAAAGACATATATTCACACATTGGGATTCGTGCTGTGTCTTGGATGCCATTAGCCTTATTGGTGGTTTCCTCTCCTTTGTCAACAATTTTCCTCACTGGCTTCTATTTAGAGGGTCTTTTTCATTTACTGCTTGCACTTGGCACATGCAAAAGACACACATGGTTGTTGGTTCGTGAACATGTTCTTCGTCCGATTTCCTCCAAATCATGAAGCTCCTTCTTTGTACCTCGTGCTGAATTATGAGAGATTCCTTAATGCTATCCTTTCAACGGGTCTCTTTCCATCGACTTCAGCTCACATATTCTGGAAACGAGACCTAGAGTCCTATGAGTACCTTGAGGCTCGTAGTCATTAGTGGAATTTTCTCTCACCATCAACAGTTGTGAATACATCAATGTCTCCTAATCAATGGATTATTCAAGTGTTCGACCCTGAATCCTTTATTCACACTTGTAAGAATGTAATCGGTGCCTTGATACCTACTTTCATCATTGGTAGGCTGTGTTAATCACCTCAATGACCGGTAATCAAACGATGTCTCGCTGTGTTCAACCTCAAATCATTTATTCACACGATGTAGACTTGCACCTTTGGCGGATTATGTAGAAGACTTGAATACATCAGTATGTGATTGCAAATTTCCTAAGTTGTTGCTTCCTTTTCATTGGACCAATACCTACGTGACTTCAGTGATCATGGGAGATCAGATTGTACTCCATTGTATACATATATCTTCAGATTTATTTTGAGACTAGTTCTATTGGGCCTTGTTCGTGACTATGACAACCTTTTTCATGTAACCACATTTGTATTTTCCTATTCATGGCCACGAAAATTTGTTTGGTATATTTTCACATGGATTTGCAGTGTAAGTCGAATAGGAAACCATGTATATAAAGTTAGTGCAGATTGTAACGAGCAACTAGTTCTTCCAGCTGGTTCCCCTTCACTCCACTTCTGGGTTTTTATAATGTATTTTGGCCATCGCAGATACTCCTCTGACCTCTCACATTTGGGGGCATATGTTATAGCAAGATTTGCCTCACCCCATTCAATCTTGCACAAAGGGCCTTTTTCCATTTCCCTATGCATACTTTTCATCCCTTTTTGCAAATCCCAGAGATTAAAATACATTTTTTCCACATATATGCACCTTGACTACTATACAACATGCGTATACGCAGGTTGCACCACTACAACCCGTGTACATCGGGAAATGTGCCTAGAATTGAAAAATGGTGTCGGGTTTCCATGTCACGACAGGAGATCAATGATCCTTCAACTTCCATATACTGGAAACGTTATGACTCGGCCCTTCAGTTCCACTTGAAGGCTATAAATGGGCCAATTACGAGCTATGGAAAAGAGGAGAAATAATTCAACTTTGAGAGCAAAGTTACTCTGGAGGAATTATTCATTTCACATTGAGTCTGCATCCCTTTATCCTTTAAGTATGAACACAATGTTCGTCCCCTGAGCTCTTCCCTTATTGATTGATAACTTCATTGTATCTCTTCTATGAGCTTGCCTTTGGTGGAGGATTGAAGTGGAAGGAACTTAGTTTCTCAGTTCCGAACCGTGCCGACACAAAATTATGTAACTTATTCACTTTTGCTGATCATATCTGAATAGAAATACTCTTTTCTCGTCCAATTGAGATCTTGCAAATATTTGAATTATTATTCCATGGGCATATTTTTTATGAATGTTAATGGATTATGCTATTGAATGTGCTAACATCATATATTATCACCATATGCTTTCTTTGTTTGGTTGTTGAGAACTAGTTGTAGGTATATTGTTGTTGAGAAGTCAACAAGAAATGTGTGTCTAATTTATTTTTCCCTTAAATAAATTGTACAATAAATATTAATGTATTATCTCATAATTACTTGAAATAGTTAACTGAAATGGAAAATCAGTTAGCTATAGGAAATTCGAGTTCAAAGGTTGACTGGTGACACATGGAAGTCGAATTAGTTGTAACTAAGTGACTTGAAGTTGTAATAGAGTTATAAGTGTAGTTATGTGAGTTGTGAAGTAGTTTAACTCAGTTAAGTGAGTTAAGATCAGTTGTACTAGTTGTAACTGAACTTACACTAGTGAGAGTTCAGTGAATTAATTATTAGTTAATTCAAAATCAGTAAACTCACATGCAATTGAAGATTTACCACTGTTAACAACATGCATGTCAGATCTAGTGGAGACCCAGTTGATATAACAGGTGAAAGGGACAGTTTGGCTATCAGTTGTGATTTGAGTGAAGTGCACTCATGAAATCACACACACAGTGGATGTGCCCATGAGAAATTCACAACCTAGAAAAGAGGAATTCAAATTCATTTTCATAGTTTTCATTGCAGGGATTGCGCAGAGGAGGCAGGCTGTCCAGAGGCAGAGAATTGGCACATGTATTTGCTGATTTTTGTATGACATTGTGAGACGATTGTATATTGTACTGAGAGCTCTTGGATTAGAGTTTTGTATGAGGTTGTTTCATGATCCATGATATATACATAATATATGATAGTTGGGTTTTTAGCTTTATGCTTTCCCGGTAAAACATCTGTGTTATGTGCGATTGATCTTTCTTCTTGATATTGCAATTGGCAATTGTGTTTTAAATTCTGCAAGAATATTTGTAGAATCGATCTTGTATTTAACAGTGGCATATAATTGTTAGATCAGGAGAATGCAGGAAATACATAATTTGTATTGAAATTTCTACATGGTATCAGAGCATAGAAGATTGAAGAAGCTGAGTTTGTGATTGGATAGAATTCGAATTTGCAGAAAGACTTTATTAGTGCTACAATTGATTCCAGATCGAAATGGCTTTCAATGGATTGAGTTTAGAGTATGCACTCAAGGGAAGCTTGAACTGCATTTCTTGGAAGGACAGGATGGAGGAAGTACTTGAAGACAATGGCTTGAAGGAATTCATTGACAAATATGTTCCTAAGCCAGATGCTGCAAATCTTGATGCATGGAAAAAGAAAGTGGCAAAGGCAAGGAGGATCCTGTTGGAGGGAGTACGAGACCACATTGTCTCAAGCCTCCATGGGAAAGTCACACCATATGTAATGTGGATTACTTTGATGGATCTATTCCAAAACAACAACGACCATAGGAAATTGGCGCTCAAAGATAAACTCAAGAAGATCAAGATGGAGAAGGGCGACTCCATTCTAAAATATCTCACGAAGTTTGTCCAATGCTGGGATGAGCTAGGGAGTGTGGGAATACCAGTCTTTGATGATGATTTGGTGAGGTTGTCTCTCCTAGGAATTCCCAAGAGTTGGCACAGTTGTCAAGATTTTGTCAATGGAAGGGAAAAATTGCTAGATTGGGAACGACTATGGTCAGATCTAGTGCAGGAGGAGTTCAGGTGGAACACCAGAGATGGCTCTTCATCAAAGAATGATGATGAAGAGGATTGTGTTTTGTATGGCAAGGATAGGAAAGGAAAGGGGAATAAATTCCATTCAAAATCCGAGTCTAAAGTCAAGAAGTTGTATTTTTCCAAAGTGAAGTGTTTTCACTGTCACGAATTGTTAAGAACCAAATATCAATATAGCATAGAAAAACCTCAGAAAAAGTACTCAACGCCTTGAAAAAGAGATACTTTCAGATAATAAGCCTCTTCAAGGGGGAAACCTCCTTTTACCCCACTTAATTGTTCAAGTACAAGATGATTCCAAATGAAAATGTCTCCTTGGTATATATAGGAGACTAGGAGGTATAATTACAACTAATGGAATAAAGCTGACATAAATAAAATAACATTACTAATGTAATATTCCCCAATTATGGGGTAATGAGCCAATATTAGGGCTTAACATGCCCCTCCCCTTGAGACAAGTGTTGTTCGCAACACTTGAGTAACTTTGTATGCTTCTGTATAAAAGACTCATCTTCCCAAGTGGAATCTTCAGCTGATAGTTTCCTCCATTTAATGAGATACTCTGAAATGGATCTGTTCCTCAGCTGACGAATTCTTGTGTCAGTGATGGCTTCAAGATCCAATATGATTTTTTCTTCCTCGTCAAGTTCTGGAAATATAGTTTGAACTGAGATCTTGTCGCATATAACCTTCTTTAAGCATGAAACATGGAAAACTGGGTGTACTCGTGAAGATGCAGGCAACTCCAATTTGTATGCCATAGT
>SNQJ01S0056821.1:92275-130882 GCA_010110895.2 Picea sitchensis | reverse complement strand
CTCTAGCACCCACTAGAAGGAAGCACCAACTCCCTGAGTGTTCCAGCACCGACTGGATGGAAGCACCTACTTCCACTTATACAAGCAACAACTTGTTTGAGAGCACCAAATATCTGGTTTCTCTAGCACCCACTAGAAGGAAGCACCAACTTCCTGAGTGTTTTAGCACTAACTGGATGGAAGCACCAACTTCCAGTTACACAGGCTCCAACCTGTATAACAGAGAACACTTGTTCTCCCTTGCACCAGCTTGCCACCCTGGTTTATCTAGCTGCAACCAAATGGAAGCTACAACTCCCTGTGTTCAAGCACCCATTTGAACCTCTGAGGACAACAATCCTCCGTAGCACCTCCCAACCACCCTGAAATATAAAACTTTGCTTTCTATGAATTTATTACAGTGATTCAATAGTTTTCATTTGCTTACCAGGCTTATCACTGTTCAACTATGTCGCTCTGCTCTGCCTGCATCAGTGTCTCCCTTCTTTCATCCTCTTCAGCTTTCTGATCTTATCCAAAGTCTTAGCATGTAGACCTTGGATTTATCTTCTTCTCACAGATATGCATCTTTGATATGTGCACTTTGTGCTCTCTTCCACTATTCTGTTATATTCAGCTTCTGTTCCTCATCTTTGTGTTTTCTTTCCACTGTGCATACTATAATTTTACCTTTCTACGGTTCAATTCATTTTTCACTTGGCTCAACCAAACACACACAGTCATAACGTATATCTTTTATCCACTTCCTCTTGGGTTACACCTCGAATCATCTTGGGAAAAAATGCCTTAGCAACTAAATCGCCAACCGTCCAAGAACCATGATTTGGTTCTTCTAACTGAATCGTAATTGAACAGTTAATCATAAAGATCAACAATATCCCTTCGATCAGATGCTCAAATAAACAACACCATTGGAATAAATCCACAGGGTCTTGCATTTATTTCGCATTTCAACATTTCGACATTCCTATGGTGAAGAGTCTCGAATCTTCATGTTACAATCGTCGAAAAGGAGCTTAGTTTGGTGTTAGCTCCTCCCTCTCACATGACCACTGACGATGACCACAACCTACACCAAAAGGTGTTTTTCGCATTTCGGCATTTTGGCATTCCTGTGGTGAAGTGTTTCAACACTCCAACTCCCGATATTCGAAACTCCGAAATGGAGTCAGATCAACAGTCCAGTATTTTGGCATTTCGCATTTTGGCATTTCGGCATTTCTGTGATGAAGTGTTTCGACACTTCCAACTCCCGGTATTCGAAACTCCGAAATGGAGTCAGATCAATGGTCTAGTATTTCGGTGTTTCGCATTTCAGCGTTTCAGCATTTATGTGATGAAGTGTTTCAACACTTCCAACTCTCGGTATCCGAAACTCCAAAATGGATTCAGATCAACGGTCTAGTATTTCGGTGTTTCACATTTCGACATTTCTATGATGAAGTGTTTCAACACTTCCAACTCCCAGTATCCAAAACTCTGAAATAGAGTTTAGTTTCTGATACTCGAAATGGATTTTAGCTTATGATCTTTCCATGCGATCATCGTTGTGCTGTTGGTCGTGATCTTTACCATCAATGACAAACATGCATACTCTGCCTCTGTCTGAAAACATGCCAACAATGGATAGAAGGGGAAAAAAGTATAGGAAAAACATAAAGGGGGAACTAGGGGGATGATCCGAGGAAAATAAAACATAGAGGTAAAGTATTATCTTAGAAAGAGGGGAAAATGCTACCAGGGGGAGAAGTGAGAAGACTGAGCTAAATTTTTGGGAAAATGAGGCTTTGAATTGTTGGGGTTTTTGGGTTAAGACATTAGGGTGATTCCATATAATTTAGGGTCTTATGGAAAGACGTTTTCCATGAGAGAGGTTGGGAGGTAAAATAGTTGGATTCCAACAATTGGCATAGACTATAAGAGAAGCAGGAGAGGGGAGATTTATTCTGAAAGCTAAGGATGAATCCATACAAGTATAAACTCACTAAATTTGAATTTTAGTTTAATAAAAAATTTCGAGGAAATTAATTACCATTGAGATTTGATTATTCATGCCAACTGAATTATTTTTATTAGCTCTAAAAGTTATAATATCTTGTAAATATTAACCATGTATGCAACTAATAGAGATAAAGATGTGACTAGGTTGACTACACACCAAATTGCCATCAAGTGATGCATCGGGTTATCACTGGTATGCTATGTGTTTGTCATTCTACAAACACTGGTATTGAATTTTTTTTGTTACATTGTGTTATTTTTATAGTTAGTATGATCCTATTAATTTTAATTGGTTATGGTATCAAGGTCTTTTCTAACTCTAAGTAATAAGTCATATTTTTTAATGGGTTTTCTTCTTTTTCTCTATTTTCATCTTGGGTAGTTCAAAATTTTTGGATTTAAGGTTTTTATTTGTGGATTCGTTCATAAAACCCACTCAGGGCAATGGATAAGTTAATATTTATACTACAATCATTACATAAATTAAGGTTGGTGTTATGGAAAAGGTTTTATTTTCTCTCAACAATGTTCCATGGTTTCATAGTATGCATGTTTTGTCCAGGATTTATTTTTATCTTGCTTTTACAATTATTTTTGGTTTGTTTTGTTTATCCTCGAAAGTGTCTCCGCCATGAGGATGGGTCATACCTGCCCTAGTATTGTAGTCCTAAAAGAGGCAAGATAAATAAATAAATAAAATATATATAGATATATACCAGACCAAACGATATTGTACTATTTTTAGTTATGCTTTTTATCAAACTTCTCATATACATGTCACCTAGTAATTCATGTTGTATATGCATTAATTAATATATATTTTTTATATATATATTTGTTAATTGATTATTCATGGTGTCATGCCAATTCATTTAGTATGGTGATATCAAATTATTGGTCTTGTTTTTAAGAAGGCTTGAATTCATTAGACTATTTATTATTTAGAATTTAGAATATTTATTATTTAGAATTTGCATTAAACCAACTGGAGCTAAAAAGCTATTAGTTTAAATATCATTTCAATGATATTTAACTTATATGTATTTAAATATCATTTCAATGATATTTAACTTATATGTATTTAAATATCATTTCAATGATATTTGTTTAAATATTTGAGTTGGAGCTAAAATGATATTCCTTTAAATATGTTGAAATGATATTTTCAAGATTTTTTTAATATTGTTTCTAAGATGGAGTCAAATCCCATTAGCGCAATTGGATTTCAAAGGTTTTGTTTTGTAAGGTGGCCAAGGTTAGAAACTCGCAGTAGTCAGGAGGAGACACCCAAATAAATCCATCCATGTTAAGGGGTGGTGTGGTCCAAGCCAAGTGTGATCCCCGGGTGATTTTGACAGCTTAGATTCCCCTAGATTGTGGTTTCTTAGACCACAGGCTAGTCCCGCAAGTATCAAAGACACCAACAAACAAATTTTTTTTGCTAAGATGTATTTTTGTTTGATTCTCTTTCAAGTCAACATGCAATACTATATTTGACCACAAGTTTGTGGGTAATTATATTGAGAAATAGAATAGCTTTCGAAGAAGATACATTAAAATTATGGATTTAAAAGTGAGTTGTTACATCATATTGTATTGGATGTAGTTTTTCTTTTTGTTGTTACCATCAAGATAGAATTATTTTACTTTTTAGCATAATATCTTTCCAGTAACAATAGAATGTCTTCTATACATCAATGTTTTTTGTATTATTACTTATACTAGAAATTACTGTAACATCCCGTTCTTGCGTGAACTGCGCAAACTTATTCTTTGAGGACACTTGCGTGTAAGTGATCCAGGTCGTTATACTATTGGTTGTTTTGATTATGATTACGAGATATTGTGAATTTGACAATATGTTATTTTTTGGTATTTACATAGACAAGTGCTATTGATTGGGTTCTCCTGAGTGTATGGGACTCTGGACGTTGAGGATGTTGAGGCATCGATGAAACCCCTTGGACTCTAGATCGAGTCAGGGAGTGGATTGTTAGGGCTTGAATATTGTTGATGTGACATATGTACATATGATTAGACGTTATGATGATTGATTATTATTGCTGACATGATTCGTCGATGGATGCAGGATGACGATAGCTTGCTGACCAGACTCACATTTGGAGTAGAGGGGTCACGCGCGACAACCAGAGACATTGAGGGAGAGGTGTGGCAGCAACCCTTCCACAACTTACTAGCACTCTCATCGTGGCATGAACTGTAGGTTAACAATTACCTAGTTCAAGATCACCTGACAGAGTATTGACTCTAGGGGTTTGACATCTACCAAATTCAGTCAAGAGGTGAGTGTCACCCTTGGAGCATGTAGTGTGTCTTGAAGGGCATGTTGTGCAAATAAAACAAAAAGAGACGAGTGGTGCCCTTGGAGCATGTAGTGCGTCTTGAAGGGAACGCCATGCAAATAAAACAGAAAGAGGCGAGTGGCACCCTTGGAGCACGTAGTGCGTCCTAAAGGGCACGTCGTGATTTTAAATGGTAAGTAAATAAACCTAGTTCCTAGAAAACTATGCCTCCTTAGGACCTCATTGAACTTAAAATGAATGATGTGATAAGTAAAGTTTAATGACTAATTTTCCCTTAAGAACTATCGCCAAGCCTAGTGAATTGAAAACCTAGGTCTGAATAGAACATTACAACAACAAAAAAAAATAATTAGACATATAACCGGATTAAAGTGGAAATTTTAATTTGCTAAGGTTCTTTTTATAAAATTTTAATTCACTAAGATTCTTTTTATAAAATTTCAATTCACTAAAGGTTCTTTTATAACTAATAAGAGAAATTCAAACTTTAATTATTAAAGTAAAAATTATAATGGAGGATTAAATTCATAAAAAGAGTAAATGGTTGTTTATCTAAACTACTAATTCTGAACTTAGTTATAAAAAGGGGAAACTTAAAAGGAAAGGAAACTTAAAGAAAAGGGGAAACTAAAAGAAAAAGTTGAATGTCTAACTTAGTAAGGAATCTAACCTTTGGAACTTTCTATTTATTAACTCAACTAGGAATTAAGTAAGGCGTAAGTAATTTAAGAATTGTAAGGGAATTTTGGGACACCAAGGAGCGTTTTTAGGAACGCTTTTAGGTGGGTGAGGGAAATAAGAATATTTAATTAATTAATAAAACTGATTTTCTATTGCAACTAGGGGATCAGACGACATGTGTACAGGGGAGGTTTTTCCTAATTAAATAAATAAAAAGGGGAATCTAATGAGGGTTTGGGAAACTAATGACTAAGAAACTCTATAAAAAAGAGGACAGAGGAGGGGTATGAGACACATTTTGGGCTTGCGTAATGTTACGCTGCTAAAATTTTATCTTGACTAAACTTTCTCTTGTGGGAGTTGGGATACCCAGCTCGGGTAATGAGTGGTAGCTCGACCTTGCGAGGTGATCTAGGTGCTAGCATTCTCTGGTATTGTGTGTGTGGCCCCTTTGCATCTCAGGGGGCTCAGGGGGAAGAAGAGTACCCCTAGCGTTGGATGGGAGGTATCGATGAGGTCACATCAGTTGAAAAATGGGAGCTAGACAAAGCACGTGTGGGACAACAACTTTGGAGCATTTGAATTTGGATAAGGTACGCCTGTTAAAGTTGTTACTTGCAATAAAATTTAATTTACACTTGTTTATTTTAATGTACTCAAATGTCGATTTCATTGCCATGAGATTTCCTTTCACATGTATTTATACAATAATTGTAACCCCCCTTGTTGCTTGATTCATTTAGTAAGAACCCTTGTTATCCACAGTATCCTTTATTTTTGAGTTACTATCTATTTGCACGTGGCCAAAATGAGCCCCAAACTCAAATTTTTCTTGCGCTCTTGTATCTCCTGCCTGCATTTTATTTATTCCTTGATTGTGCTTCTATTTCATTATTTGCTTCTCCATGGAGAAGATCTGGGTGCAGATCTGTGTTTTTATCCTATGTTCCTTGATCCTTTAAGTTATTAGTCTATGCCTGAGCAGTTGGCTAGGAGACAAATCGATCGTCTTTCACTCTGATGTTAAAGATTTAGATTCAAATGCCCTTCTTTCCTATGCGTGGATAATAAGTGTAGGATCAATCCTCTGCCCACCATTTTATTTTGCAACGATTTTTTCTACATTTGGGGAAGCCAAGGGCTATGCGCCCCTCTCTTTACCTAGATAACCATTCCTTTTTCTATGCACCTTGGTGTTATTTTTTAAACTATGCCTCTTGGATCCTTTGTATCTCTGCGCCAAAACTCTTAATGAATAAACCATTAAATGCGTCCAATTTTTGGATTTGTTTTTACGGTTGAAATAAACCTTTATAGGCGTCCAGATTTGGAATCATTTTATTGTTGAATAAACCTTTATATGAGTCCATATTTGAAATCGTTTTTATTGTTGCATAAACCATTATATGCATCCAGTTTGAAATCATTTTTGCTATTGAAATAAACCTTTAAATGCGTCCAATTTTTTAATTCATTTTTACTGTTGAAATAAACCTTTATAGGCATCCAGATTTGGAATTGTTTTTATTGTTGAATAATACTTTATATGCGTCCAGATTTGAAATAGTTTTTATTGTTGAATAAACCATTAAATTCATCCAGTTTTTGAATTCATTTTTATTGTTAAATTAAACCTTTATATGCATCTAGTTTTGAAATTGTTTTTATTGTTGAAATAAACCATGGTATAACCTTTTATTGAACTGGAAGGTGGAAATCAGATTAATTGGAGGAACAATAATTATTTTCATAAAAATATACGCCTCACCCATATCATTATAATTCCGGTACTGATATTTTGTATTTTGAGAAGATTGTTCAAATTTGTTACCTATGCTCTTTAAAAAGTTAAATGTTATCCTTGTAATTGGATCATGTGACAACAACATTGGCTATTCAAGGAGTAATGAGGCTCAAATGTCAGTCAAGTGTAATATCCCAATTTCATTGTTTCTTGGCAAGTGAATTTAATAATTGTTAATGGTTTTAGAACAACGCGATGTCTTTTAGAGAAAACAAATAGTGGAGAAAAAGCTCGCTGCTTCCATCAATCAATCCCTTCATACAATAAATACGTGTAAGACTGAGAGGTCCATTTCACTGCAGAGTAAGATCAAGACTCAAATAACCTTTGAAGCTCGTTGCCAAACATGAATCTATTCAGTTTAGTTTAGTACACAATTGAATGGCCTTGTTTATTCTATCTCCATCAAATGCTTGGCATCTGAGTAAATTTATGGTTTTAGAAAGGCGCGCTGAGTAAATTTATGGTTTGAACAACCCTAGGTGAAACGTGTCTGCGCCTCTCGATGGACAATGATTTTGTTAGTAGCAAATAGCTTGTGAAATTCAATCATTACTACACATAATTTATTGCCTGTCAATTTAATTATTACCACACAGAAATATATTGCTAATGGAATTGCAATCATTACTACTGAATTAATTATTACCACACAAAAATTATATTGCTAATGGAATTGCATTCATTACTACACAGATTTTATTTCCATTTGAATTAATTATTAGTACACAGAAAATTTATTGCTAATTGAATTGCAGTTATTACTACACAGATATTTTATTTCCATTAATTTTAATTATTAATACACTAGGATTAGAATGCCATCTAAATTTTAATTTAAAACTACACATAGATTTATTACTGTCCATATATGTAGCGCAACATTAACGCAACAAATTCTACTCTTATCCCACAAATAATTGTTGCTTCTATAATTGCAGACTATTTTTGGGATTTTGGAAGCTAGATTATGGTTGGGGTCTATTATGGAGGTTAACACATCAAATTATATATATTATGAATTGTAGCATGTACAACCTTGCCAATAATTTTCGATGTCTTTTAATATTTCTGCAAAGGGTTTATTTAAGTCACTATTGTTTTATAGCCTATAGATTGTTTCTAGGAGAACCCTTTTTCTATAGAATCGTCACAAGGAATTTAGATATTTATAGGGGTGTGATGAAATTGGAGCAACTAACTCAACCATATGATTTAAAAGTGATGCACCTTGCCATGTTGATACTATGGGTGTCAATAGATTTACAAGGTAGAGATTCTTAACATAAATAGTTGATTCAACAAGACTTACACTTTATCATGTTGGGTGCTAGGGATGCATTTTTTCTTCAAGTAGTGTTTCAATAAAGTAGTGATTCAGGTATAGTTCTTGGAGTTTATCCAAGAATTTATGAGATATTGAATGAACCAATTATTTTAGATGTTAGTCAATTCCATCATAAGTTGTTTTCAATGGACAAGTTATTGGTGTTTTTAGGACTCTGACAGTTTAAGTTGGTATCTTGATGCATTATTTGTGTTGGTTAAAGGTTTAGATTTAATGCACTTGGGATTTTTTTGTGCACATCGCACAGTGGCAACATGAATTCTTAATTTTGGATCATTGTGCATGTTGATCGATAGTGCACATGAAACTTGGCTTAGGGTCTCGTGCCTCCCGATGTGGATGTGGTTGCATTTATGGTTTTACTTGTTTGTAACCTTGTGATTGTCTCTCACTCACCGGGAAGGTTCTTGTGACTGTTTGTCAAAGATTTTGTGTTTGAATTGATTGAGGTTTTCCTTTATCCTAGTAGGAGTGATCTTGCGTGTGACAGGCGGGTAGTCGTTTTTATTTGTCTAATTGATTTTTGCCTGTTGCTTGGTTGTGTGTGTCGTGTTCGTTATCGAGTTACTTTGTTGACTATTGTTGTTGTTACTTCCCTGCTTTAAAAAAAATTCCACTTGTTATGCGTCACATTTTGTCTTAACAACGAGGGCCTTTACATATGGTATCAGAGTCGGTTCAACCCGCGACTTTGGATCACTACGACTACTGTTGATTAGATATTTGATTTTAATGTTGCTAATTAAACCAATTTGTCTTCACACAGGTAATCATGGTTAGAGGATGTCATGGAGGCAGATGATGGGGTGCTAGGGGAGGAGGCATGACGCCTCCAGTAGCATCCACGCCCAAGGGGCCTAACACCCAGGGAGACGAACAGATTGTCGGACAGGGTGATGTGATTGGGATGATGAGGTCCTTTCAGCAGATGTCTGAGGCACTGATCAACCATTTGGATAGATATGAGGCCAGGACAACGACACCCCCTAAGGGTCCACCGTGCGCTCTAGTCGGTACTAGTATCATTCACCGAAAATTTGAGAAGGTTGAGTTTCTTGAGTTATTTGGTGCCCCGGACGGTGCAGCCACTGAGGCATGGTTGGAGAATATGGTGATGTGCTTTGCGCTTCGTGACTATACCTCCAATATGAAGGTCTGCATGGCAGTCTTTCAACTGAAGGAGAGTGCCCTTCTTTGGTGGAAGATTCTCCTGCAACAATTGAACATGGTTGTCGAAGATGTGTCATTGGAAATGTTCAAGGAACGGTTTCGGGATAGGTATCTATTTGAGGAATTCATTGAGAATTATCTCAATAAGTTCAATTCCTTGAGATAGGGAAGTCATATGGTGCCCGACTACGAGGCCCATTTTATGGAGATACTTTGGTATGCTCCGCACCTAAATATCAAGAAACTTAAGGTGAACAGGTTCGTGTTTGGTCTTAATGTCAACATTCACACAAAGGTTAGGATTCAGATGCCTCAAAACTTGCATGGTGTTGTCCATAAGGCCCTCATAGCATAGGAGGAGCTTATCAGTAGGGGTCAGAGAAAGACTCCAGTGAGACCAGCAAGACAGTCGTTATCTGGTGCGCAACAGGATTAGACGCCAACTAGACATTCACTAGGATATCGTAGATTCCAGAGAGGATCCACTTTCACTACACCTCGATGACCAATTCCTCAATAGTGGACTCCTTACCAAGGACCACAACACCAACAACAACTTTGACTGTAGCCACAATAGTTTATACATTTTCAACAAAACAGTCCAAGGTTCCAGGTCATCTGGCCATCATCTTCTACTCCGGGTACCAGGAGTACTGGACCGAAGAAAGGGTGTTGGACATGTGGGGAGCCACATTACCAGCATGACTGTCCAGTGGAGAGGACCAGAGAATTTGGATCATCCAGACCCACTACCATGGGATATTTGGGCAAGGCCCATCGGATTCATGCAATGGTGAATAACCGCCAAGAAGAGCACCAATTGACTATGCTCGAGATGTTAGGTACCATCACTGACCAGACCCTTAGTATTTTGATAGATCTAGGTGCTGCAGAGAGTTTCATTTATGGGGTAGCGCTAAAAATAATTAAGGTAAATAAAATATAATAGGATGAGTTTATCTTTGTAGAAATGGATTCAGGAGACAAACAAAAGGTTGGAGGGAAGGTTACGGGCTGTAGCCTTAATCTGAGAGATTTTGTCACTAGGGCCAACCTGTACGTCATGATATTAGGATCTTATGATGTCGTGATCGGTATGGATTGGTTGGAATCGCATGAGGCAATACTCAACTGTAAGACAAAACAATTGATCTTGGTCGATGATGAGGGACAAATACGTGTGATTGTAGGTCAGAACCAGGTAGTTTCCCTGAGGTTCATATCTTCCTTGCAGCTATGAAAGAGCATGCACAAGGGATGTAATATTTATGTGATCCTTGCGTTAAAAGAGAAGGGAGTAGTGGAAGGTCTAGAACGCTTTCCGATGGCGAGAGAGTTTATGGACATCTTCCCTAAGGAGTTATCTGGGATGCCGCTGGAGAGGGAGTTTGAATTTAGCATCAACCAAAAACTGAGAACTGAACTGATAGCAAGAACGCCTTATCAGATTTAGACCCTGAAGCTATAGGAGATGAAAATGAAACTGAAGGAGTTGTTGGACCTGGGACTTATATGTCCAAGTGTGTCACCGTGGGGTGCACCTATTATTTTCATACGAAAGAAGGATGGGTTGTGGAGACTCTGCATTGACTACCGTCAATTGAAAAAGGCAACGATCAAGAATCAATACCCATTGCTAAGGATTGATGATCTATTCGATCAAATGAAAGGCGCGATGATGTTTTCAAAGATCGACTTGAAATCAGGGTATCACCAGTTACAAATCAAGGAGGATGATGTCCCTAAGACTGCCTTTAATATGAGGTTTGGACATTATGATTTTATTTTTTTACCATTTGGAATGATGAATGCCCCAGGGGTGTTTATGAGTTTGATGAACGGGGTGTTCCACAAATACTTGAAAAAGTTTGTCCAAGTATTCATTGACGATATTTTGATTTACTCTCGGATGATGGAGGAGCATGATGAGCACTTGCTTTTGGTACTACAGTGTCTATGAGAGAACAAATTGTATGGGAAATTGTCTAAATGCTTGTTTTATCAATCAAAGATTCACTACATAGGGAATGTCATCTTTGACGAAGGTATCATTGTGGATCCAACAAAGGTCGAGGCTATTATGGAATGGCCTACGCTGATTATTTTCCACGAAGTGTGTAGCTTCATGGGTTTAGCGGGATACTATCGATGGTTCATCGAGGTTTTTTCAAATCTAGCAAATCCAATCACGAAATTTCAAAAGAAGAGAAAGAAGTTTGTTTGGACCGAGAAATGTGCGGAGGCATTTTGGAATCTCAAAGAGATGTTGATGAAAACACCGATACTAAGGGTCTCTGACATGGACACAGACTTCTTGGTATGCACTGACGCATCCTGTTGGTGCAATTTTGATCAGACCAGGGTCCTTCTCAGGTTACCAACAAAAGGTACCGTGTAGTCTAGAGCGTTGGCATTTTCATCTCCTCCAAAGAGAAGAAGTCTCACCCGAAGCGCTGTTGAGACAGATAGATAGGGAAGGGTAGGGAAAAGACTTAAGAGGATCCATAGATCCTTCAAGACTCATTCCTGATATTGCACAAGAGACATGAACATATTTGAAACATATATGTGCAAGAATAGAACCTACTTACGTTGCAAACAAGAATTTAAACGTAGAACCATCAAATAGAACTTACAAGCCATAAATAAATATTGTAATGCATAAGTAAATGCATAGAGACACATCATATTTGAAAATTTAGGTCCTTCTTCATTTTATCTTCAAAATATTTCTCTGATTACAGACTCAGAATTACACAGTAGTGCATTGTACAAAATCTTGACTCTGGACTCATGTCACAGAGCTCCAATTCTCAAACTAATAGATCGATCACATTACAGACTCAAGACTTGACTTCACTCGACTTACAACAATCACTAACAACTAATCTAACATCTAACTCGCAACCAACTGACCAACCCTTTTACAATCATGTTGATCTCTATATATAGGCTGGGTTGTGTCTTCTGTCTCAGCTTGCACGCTTCCTTGTTTTATTGCAACCATTGTTTCTTAGCTGGTGTTGCGTTGTCCATCGTAACTAATTTCTGTTGCTCTTTATTTCTCTATTTTCCAGATTTTGTTGAAGCTTGTGCAACTCGTGCTCAGTCAAAACTTGCACAATTCCTTATCCTAAAAACCAAGGGCCCAACAGGCTCCGAACACAATCCTTTACTCGCCCTCAAGTCAAGTGATTGGTTCTTTCACATATTCCAGGAGCATATGTTGTTTTCCCTTGTACTTCTTTTCTTCTTCCTTCAACTTTTCTATTTGTTCTTTCTCTTATTTCACTTCTTCAAATGAAGGGCCCAATTTTGGGACCAATTCTAAGTCTCACTCCTTTACTCCTTGAAAGTTTCCAAATTTGTCCTGCCACTTCCTGGCGAGGAGTGATGCCTCTACAATCAACTATTGGGTTGCCTCTTTATTATCTGCCTTTGGCTTGGACGTGACCAACAAGTTCCACTCGGAATCTGTTGTTGCATCAACTTGTGCATTTGCATGTACACTGCTTGAATAACAGGTTGGAAGTTGTGCAACTCTTTCTTTTCTATGGACTATGCCTCAAAGAGGACGTTTAGGTCATTGTCCGCATGTTGAATTTGGTCAAATTTATGTTGTTGCTCCATAGGATCCATTATGGCCACAACTTCTTCTTTCAATACCTAGATCTTTGTGCGAACCTCCTCCACGACTTGGTTGCGTTGAGTGATGATGACCATCTAGTCGCTAACTTCCCTAAATATTTTTGAACATTCTGCTATGTTCTTGTACAGTCCTACTTGGGCATTGTTACCTTGCAGTACGATCTTCTGCATCTGCTCTTGTAGCTTCTAAGGCTGCTTCTTTGCTTCTTGTTGGGCCTGTTGCAACTTTTCTTTCAACTACGTAGCTTGAGAGGTGATTTGTGTCCATGCTCCTTGTAGCAACTCAATCTGGTGTTCTGGATCTCCTGCATCACTGACTTCAGGTAGTTCGAGTGCAAACTTCTGAATCTTTGGCCAGGCTTCAGCAAGTCTTTCCTACACTCTTTCCAGTTTGCATTGAACTTGGATTTTTTCATGCGCTTCCTGCATCCTGCATGTTTGTGCAAAAAACTCTTCCTTCCTTGCAACCTCAACAGATCTCTCGTCCTCCTGGAGCCTTTGCTCTAATTGATCAGTCCAAATAAGTGCATCACTGGCTACTGTATGAGGTCAGTAGATGAAGGGGCTATGTCTCTGGGGGCTCATGTCTGCAGTGGAACTTCACTAGCCATTGAATGCTCCAACCGGGTCTCTACCTCCTCCTCTGTTGGTGGTCCTGTCGCGATCCTCGACCTTAGCACTGCGGGAAAAAGAGTCAAAACCTTTATTCTGGCTATGCAAAGTTGCATCAGTCCTATGCATTACTGAGGGTCCTGGAGAACCCACTCCATTTGTTCAAAATTGGATGTCGTGCTCTTCTTGGGTGTTGATTCTGCTTCTTTTTGAGCATCTGGTATCTCCTTCTCTTTTGTTGCTTCTACTTCTTGCATTGTGTTTTCTTGTACATCCTCACCCTTGGCTAGTGAGGGGGTTCATTGTTTTCTTTGGGCGTGCAACTCCTCCACATTGTAGGTGTATTTTCTTTGCACCGAAGGCTCATGATGTTGTTCCTGGATGTCTGGATTCAGACCATTCAGCTTCATGCTCTGTTCTCATGCTTTGGGGTCTGGACCGGAAACTTTTGATCATGGCTTAGGCGACTCTTGGGTTATTCTTGGGATTCCTTGCTCCACTATCTCTGGTTGATCGAGCTGCATCAGCTCTAGTTTCATGGTCTAGGGTGGAATGGTGGTTTCTTAGGTTGGCGACTGGGGTGGTGGTGGTGATGGCAGGTGCTCAGTGACAGCTGTGGATGGAAATGTTTCAGGCTCTGGGTCATCCTGAATGTTAATGATAGTGCTGGCTTTGACCGCTGAGCGAGTGCAAGGAGTGGCTGATGCAAGGGGTTGGGGGTTAAAAGCTTTGTTCAAAGAGACCTTGTGTTGCACCTCTTTCATCACCTTAGTGAGAAAAATAGAGGTGCTTGCAAGCTTAGTTGGGTTTGCTAAGCAGGACAACTATAAGGAAAAGGGTTAGAGAAAGAAATATAAAAGAACAACTAAGAATTAAACTAAGAAATAAAATAACAACTAAACTAATGAGCATAGGGACATAAGGACAAAAGAAACAATAAGACCCATGTCGCCAATGGTAAGGTTGATATTAGTGAAAGAAAACACCAAGAATAAAGAGGACTATGAGTCCCTTCTTCCTCCAAGGGAGGGCTCTTGGACCCCCACAAATAAGCTCTTCTTACAACTTTGAATAAAAATGGTGAAAGAATTCTTTGCTAATCCACTCAAGGGGTGAGATGGATTGCCCAATGCAATTGTGCTAGTATACACTTGATGAGAATAGAGGATTCCTCAAGAGAATAGTAGCAGCATAACTTTTCTATTGAAATCCTTAAAAAATTAAGTGCACCCATGGCCTTTTTACAACACCTCTTTGAGGTATTGTGTAACCAGCTTGTAGTGTGTAAAGAGGCTAATTAGGGCATTTTTAGGTCTTTGACCAGCCACTCAGTCGGATCCAGTCCAGATTTGAGTGTCAAATCAACTTGGAAGCTGAACCAGAAGTGGGTGGGAGGTCGACCACTCTCATAAATGTGTCGTTCTCAGATGCACACAGATTTTAGTGACCAGAGTCACGTATTGGATGCATGTGCGCTCTTCTTGCATTTTTGTTTTGCGCATGTGCGCACGCGCCCTGTGTAGTCATAGCGCACTTTAATTTTGTCACTGGTTGTATAGTTTTTGACCCTTTGGAAATTCTTTTGTGGTAATTTTGGTCCATGGGTGACCTCATAACTATTTGGCGATGTTGAATTCTTGTAACCATTTGTGGACGAAATTTCAGTGATAACAGATGCCCCCTGATGGATGAGGTTAGGAGCATACGTATAGCCTAAATCCATCAATGTTTCTTCTACTAAGAGTGTCATTGTAAGAGAGAGCGATAGTGGGATTGTCAAGAGTTACCCATTGGAGGGAGAAGGGAACTTGTAGAACCCAACCTTCCATAAGGTGTGTAAAAATAAACTATGTACAAATGCCCCATGCTCGTGTCATGTAACTCAAAAAGGAATGATGTGTTGATGTAGACAACTGCAGCGCCCTCGGGGGTGGTCGTGATAAAGGCAGAAGACAATTCTATGGAGGAACATATTCTGAATAGTAGGTAGTGACATTTGTAATAAATATCACAGGTTCTATAGGCATTGATAGCCTGGCCAAGTTCAGAGGTCTTCGGCGAATATAAGAAATAACTGCAATAGTCGCAAAGTAAGACCCACTGTAACATGAGAAAGTGTTGAATTTGAATATTACAGGGGTCAATGATAGTAGGGAGCAATTGTGGTTCTCCCTGTTCCATCTGAGACCTCTCATTGGAAAGGGAATGAGAGTCAAGATACTGTCACCCTTCTGGAAACTATGTTGATGTCGACAAAAAGGGGGACACGACTCCAAGAAGAAAAAGGCTTCGTGAAATCTATAGGTGAGGTTAGGAACTGAAGGAGGTACATGGTTGAAGTCAATATGTATGAATACTCAAGACTACCCTTGGTTGGGGGTATATGCAAAGTAGAAGTGGCCGCAACCATTCAACTAAGTCGAGTGTCAGGGGGACAACAAGACGTGGGATAAGTTGTGCTAGAGGCAGGACAAAGTGAACAAACTCAGAGGGCAGAGGTAAGTGGCATGTGGGATACTCGAAATATATGAACGATGTCAACAAGGGTAGATGATAAGGGGTGCCCCAACCAAGGGTGACATGGGTTGTGTTTGCCAAAAAGGGAAGAAGGTCACCAAAGGTGACGACAAAAAGGTGTGGAAATGATGGAAATAAAGGCTTTTTTACAATAAATAAAGAATAATTTGGGTTGAGTGTACAAATACAGAAATGGGTGCCCCAATGTAATATGGTTGGACCGGTGAGGGCGCCATTTGCTTGGAGAACTAGTGGAGGGTGGGGGCCCCATGGGTGGGTTTCTGTATGAGGTAGGTGAAATGAAGGGAAATTTGTAGAGGGGCAAACTGATTGTGGATGAAATGGAGGGTTCATGATACTGCGGAGGTGCTATCGAAATAGAACCTTGAAGAGATAATTTGGGAGTTCAATGGGAAAGCTAGCAAAATGATGAGAAGGAGTATGTGGCTGATTCACGACATGATGTAAGACTATCAGGACTCCCATCCCTAAAAGTTTGAAAAACAACATGAGTGTCAAAGTGCAAAAGGGTGCTATGAATGAGACAACTCATGTGGGGGAGAGTGCTACTGGGTGAGAGTACCTAAGATGCAATGGAGGTGTTGGTACTGCAGAGCCAGAGATGGGGATCCTAGAGGCAAATGTCAGAGGGTGTGATTGGAGATGCAAGCGAGATTTAGAGGGAATGATTACATGCCAGTGTTGATTATATACCTGAAGGGGTTGCATTGATGTATGATGACCAAGTACCTGCACACATGAAAACCAAATACCTGACGTGAACAATATCTGAAGAGAATCGAACATATGAGCATTTATTTGATAATTTTGAATATGAGCATGCGTACCTAGATGGGGTATGAAAAAATGGTGCCTCGGGGGCTAAGGATAAAAAGTGGTCCGGGGACTGTCTTGATGTAGATGACGTGATGTTGATCCCGTGGCTGAAGACGTATCGAAGAAAGGTGATTGGAAGTTTGGTGGAAAGGCCTATATATAGTTGTAGGGCCCACATTGCCACCTCATTTGTACTTGCTGCCAGAGTGACTGGACGAGAGGTATTCAGAGGAGATTTGGAGATTCTAGGAGAATGAGGCAATCGATCTAGGACCAGTGAGCTTCAGGTTGGTAGTCTTATCATCCTGCATAGAAGTAGATTTTAAATTTCTGGGCAGGGTCTATACGGAGGGCCGTACAGGGGGTTTTATGGGTGTGGGCCCCCAAGTGCGCGGGAGATCCAGAAATATTTGTGCACGAGTGCGTGCCTGTTATCCAGATAGTCGTGCATGGGTACGCCCATAGGGGGGACAAAGGCATGCATTATATGCATGCCTATTTGCTACACAACTGCGCATGGGTACGTGGTTGTGTAGTGGACATGCACGATTTGATGCACACCTTTGTTCGTGACAGGGGCGCATGGCAGCACCCCTGTAGGGTGAGAAAGTGCGCACGTATGCGTGCCTGTGGGATGGACAAGTGCGCTTGAGTGCGTTCCTATGGGGTGAACAGGCTCACATACATGCACGTCTGTGGGGTGAACAGGCACGCATATGTGTGTGCTTGTGGGTTTAAACAGCTGTGCCTTGGGGGAAAGGTTGACGGGTGTAAAACTTATCATTTTTAATGTTTTTTATGGTCAATATAGCTGACCTAGGAATGTATTATGTGGTTGCAGGTGATCATTTTGCACGATGCCATTCGGCTAGTGAGAGCGGGATTAGTCCCAGCTGAGGAATGCCATGGCTATTGAGGAGCTTGGGGTACGTGCCACTTTGGTAGCCTGTGGGTTGATGAAGTTCTTCGGGTGCCTGTTGATCCAAGCGTAGGAGTATCTCCTACAATTTCTTATCCGGATGTGGAGTCCATACCTGCATTGTTTTATGTTGCGAGGAGAGCAGATCGCCTTCACTACAGTGGAGGATGTATAATTTTTGACTGGGCTCCCTTTTCAGGGAACGCCCCTACTGGTGGAGCCGGTGTTACCTGCGGACATGTCGTTAGTGACATTGGGCCAGAGGTACTGCTCCAGGGAGAACTATATGTCGGGCTCCATCATGAGCATCGGGGCGATGGATGCTCTAGCACATCTCTGTATAGTAGCGATGATTGTGAGGGTGAATGGGTTCCTCACGACTCAGTAGATCAGTGGTGGTCAGCTGAGTGTTATGGGGAGGGTACTAGCCGATGAGCGCTTTTCTTGGGGGCTTACGTTGCATGCCAAGGTGGTAAAGCAGCTGGACCGATGTCGGTCCACCGACACAGGGGCCTTTGCCTTTGGGTCCATCTTGGTGGCCTAGTTTTTGGAGAGGGTACCTATGTTGTGCCCTAGGATTTTATTGGGTGCACGTAAGGTCCAAAAGCTACGATTAAGGTGGTGGTCAACTATTTTGGTTTGCCACAGTGGTGGTGAGGGTGGCCACTTTTTCACAACTGAGGTGGCATAGGTGTGGTGGCAGATGCTATAGGTTATACTGCAGTATCCATATGTTGGTGTGGACTTCCGAGGTGATTCGAACATGGTGTTACCTCCAGGGGAGGTATTTGATCACTGAGGTATGTTTATGATTTTGATATGTTGATTTTTTGAGATAGCATGACATGTGTATTTTGTATAGATGTTGATACTATCTTTTGATTGTTTGTTTGTGAAAATGTGGGACCTCGCGGGCACGAGGTTGAGCTGCTGAGAGCGTCAGCTCGCCAGGAGCCGGGGAGGAGGGTCGCAGGCAAGGGAGAGATGTTAGTGTGAGGATGCTGAGGTGAGACCAGTTGATTATGAGAGAGCAGTGAGGAGACGTCAGTTTGATGAACCAAGTGCCAGGGCATCGCATGCTCCTCCGGTAGATGCTAGAGTAGATTTTGAGGATATTCACTGCCGCTTGGAGGCGGTGCTACAGGGCGTGCCTGAGGGCATGCGATCATGTATCCAGGATGAGGGCATTCTAGAGCAGTGTGTGGGAGTGTCGCCACTGTGGCGGGCCATGGTGCAACGAGTAGCAGTAGTAGGTGCTGCTATGACCGGACAGTTACCTCCCAGTCTGGGGGGATCAGTAGTGGGTGGGGGACCACTGCCTGAGGGAGGGGTAGGAAGTGGTGCTCTAGAGGCACCATGAGTTTCACTCTATCTGTTGTGACTGTTTCATCACCTTAGTGAGAAAAACAAAGGTGCTTGCAAGCTTAGTTGGGTTTTCTAAGCAGAACAATTGTAGGGAAAAGGGTTAGAGAAAGAAATATAAAAGAAGAACTAAGAAGTAAACTAAGAAATAAAATAACAACTAAGCTAATGAGCATAGGGACATAAGGACAAAAGAAACAATAAGACCCATGTCACCAATGGTAAGGTTGATATTAGTGAAAGAAAACACCAAGAAGAAAGAGGACTATGAGTCCCTTCTTCCTCCAAGGGAGGGCTCTTGGACCCCCACAAATAATCTCTTCTTACAACTTTGAATAAAAATGGTGAAAGAATTCTTTGCTAATCCACTCAAGGGGTGAGATGGATTGCCCAATGAAATTGTGCTAGTATACACTTGATGAGAATAGAGGATTCCTCAAGAGAATAGTAGCAGCATAACTTTTCTATTGAAATCCTTAAAAAATGAAGTGCACCCATGGCCTTTTTACGACACCTCTTTGAGGTATTGTGTAACCAGCTTGTAGTGTGTAAAGAGGCTAATTAGGGCATTTTTAGATCTTTGACCAGCCACTCAGTCGGATCCAGTCCAAATTTGAGTGTCAAATCAACTTGGAAGCTGAACCAGAAGTGGGTGGGAGGTCGACCACTCTCATAAATGCGTCGTTCTCAGATGTACACAGATTTTAGCGACCAGAGTCACGTATTGGATGCATGTGCGCTCTTCCTGCATTTCTGTTTTGCGCATGTGCGCGCGCGCCTTGTGTAGTCATAGTGCACTTTAATTTTGTCACTGGTTGTATAGTTTTTGACCCTTTGGAAATTATTTTGTGGTAATTTTGGTCCATGGGTGACCTCATAACTATTTGGCGATGTTGAATTCTTGTAACCATTTGTGGACGAAATTTCAGTGATAACAGATGCCCCCTGATGGATGAGGTTAGGAGCATACGTATAGCCTAAATCCATCAATGTTTCTTCTACTAAGAGTGTCATTGTAAGAGAGAGCGATAGTGGGATTGTCAAGAGTTACCCATTGGAGGGAGAAGTGAACTTGTAGAACCCAACCTTCCATAAGGTGTGTAAAAATAAACTATGTACAAATGCCCCATGCTCGTGTCATGTAACTCAAAAAGGAATGATGTGTTGATGTAGACAACTGCAGTGCCCTCGGGGGTGGTCGTGATAAAGGCAGAAGACAATTCTATGGAGGAACATACTCTGAACAATAGGTAGTGACATTTGTAATAAATATCACAGGTTCTATAGGCATTGATAGCCTGGCCAAGTTCAGAGGTCTTCAGCGAATATAAGAAATAACTGCAATAGTCGCAAAGTTAGACCCACCGTAACATGAGAAAGTGTTGAATTTGAATATTACAGGGGTCAATGATAGTAGGGATAAATTGTGGTTCTCCCTGTGCCATCCGAGACCTCTCATTGGAAAGGGAATGAGAGTCAAGATACTTTCACCCTTCAAGAAACTATGCTGATGTCGACAAAAAGGGGGACATGACTCCAAGAAGAAAAAGGCTTCGTGAAATCTACTAGGTGAGGTTAGGAACTGAAGGAGGTACATGGTTGAAGTCAAGATGTATGAATACTCAAGACTGCCCTTGGTTGGGGGTATATGCAAAGTAGAAGTAGCCGCAACCATTCAACTAAGTCGAGTGTCAGGGGGACAACAAGACGTGGGATAAGTTGTGCTAGAGGCAGGACAAAGTGAACAAACTCAGAGGGCAGAGGTAAGTGGCATGTGGGATACTCGAAATATATGAACGATGTCAACAAGGGTAGATGATAAGGGATGCCCCAACCAAGGGTGACATGGGTTGTGTTTTCCAAAAAGGGAAGAAGGTCGCCAAAGGTGACGACAAAAAGGTGTGGAAATGATGGAAATAAAGGCCTTTTTACAATAAATAAAGAATAATTTGGGTTGAGTGTACAAATACAGAAATGGGTGCCCCAATGTAATATGGTTTGACCGGTGAGGGCGCCATTTGCTTGGAGAACTGGTGGAGGGTGGGGGCCCCATGGGTGGGTTTCTGTATGAGGTAGGTGAAATGAAGGGAAATTTGCAGAGGGGCAAACTGATTGTGGATGAAATGGAGGGTTCATGATACTGCAGAGGTGCTATCAAAATAGAACCTTGAAGAGATAATTTGGGAGTCCAATGGGAAAGCTAGCAAAATGAGGAGAAGGAGTATGTGGCTGATTCGCGACATGATGTAAGACTATCGGGACTCCCATCCCTAAAGGTTTGAAAAACAACATGAGTGTCAAAGTGCAAAAGGGTGCTATGAATGAGACAACTCATGTGGGGGAGAGTGCTACTGGGTGAGAGTACCTAAGATGCAATGGAGGTGTTGGTACTGCAGAGTTGGAGATGGGGATCCTAGAGGCAAATGTCAGAGGGTGTGATTGGAGATGCAAGCGAGATTTAGAGGGAATGATTACATGCCAGTGTTGATTATATCCTTGAAGGGGTTGCGTTGATGTATGATGACCAAGTACCTGCACACATGAAAACCAAATACCTGACGTGAACAATATCTGAAGAGAATCGAACATATGAGCATTTATTTGATAATTTTGAATATGAGCATGCGTACCTAGATGGGGTATGAAAAAATGGTGCCTCGGGGGCTAAGGATAAAAAGTGGTCTGGGGACTATCTTGATGTAGATGACGTGATGTTGATCCTGTGGCTGAAGACGTATCGAAGAACGGACACCCGAAGCTCCCGAAAAGGTGATTGGAAGTTTGGTGGAAAGGCCTATATATAGCTGTAGGGCCCACATTGCCACCTCATTTGTACTTACTGCCAGAGTGACTGGATGAGAGGTATTCAGAGGAGATTTGGAGATTCCAGGAGAATGAGGCAACCGATCTAGGACCAGTGAGCTTCAGGTTGGTAGTCTTATCATCCTGCATAGAAGTAGATTTTAAATTTCTGGGCAGGGTCTATACGGAGGGCCGTACAGGGGGTTTTATGGGTGTGGGCCCCCAAGTGCGCGGGCGATCCAGAAATATCTGTGAACAAGTGCGTGCCTATTATCCGGATAGTCGTGCATGGGTACGCCCATAGGGGGACAAAGGCGTGCATGATATGCATGCCTATTTGCTACACAACTGCGCATGGGTACGTGGTTGTGTAGTGGACATGCACGATTTGATGCGCGCCTGTGTTCGTGACAGGGGCGCATGGCAGCACCCCTGTAGGGTGAGAAAGCGCGCATGTATTCATGCCTATGGGATGGACAAGTTCGCCTCAGTGCGTTCCTATGGGGTGAACAGGCTCACATACATGCACGTCTGTGGGGTGAACAGGCGCGCATATGTGCACGCTTGTGGGTTTAAACAGCTGTGCCTTGGGGGAAAGGTTGACGGGTGTAAAACTTATCATTTTTAATGTTTTTTATGGTCAATATAGTTGACCTAGGAATGTATTATGTGGTTGTAGGTGATCATTTTGCACGATGCCAGTCGGCTAGTGAGAGCGGGATTAGTCCCAGCTGAGGAATGCCATGTCTATTGAGGAGCCCGGGGTACGTGCCACTTTGGTAGCCTGTGGGTTGCTGAAGTTCTTCGGGTGCCTATTGATCCAAGCGTAGGAGTATCTCCTACAATTTCTTATCCGGATGTGGATTCCATACCTACATTGTTTTATGTTGCGAGGAGAGCAGATCACCTTCACTGTAGTGGAGGATGTATATTTTTTGACTGGGCTCCCTTTTCAGGGAACGCCCCTACTGGTGGAGCCGGTGTTACCTGCGGACGTGTCGTTAGTGACATTGGGCTAGAGGTACTGCTCCAGGGAGAACTATATGTTGGGCTCCATCATGAGCATCGGGGCGATGGATGCTCTAGCACATCATTGTATAGCAACGATTATTGTGAGGGTGAATGGGTCCCTCATGACTCAGTAGATCAGTGGTGGTCAGCTGAGTGTTATGGGGAGGGTACTAGCCGGTGAGCACTTTTCTTGGGGGCTTATGTTGCATGCCAGGGTGGTAAAGAAACTTGACCGACGTCGGTCCACCGACACAGGGGACTTTGCCTTTGGGTCCATCTTGGTGGCCTGGTTTTTGGAGAGGGTGCCTATGTTGTGGCCTAGAATTTTATTGGGTGCACCTAAGGTACAAGAGCTGCGATTGAGGTGGTGGTCGACTATTTTGGTTTGCCACAGTGGTGGTGAGGGTGGCCACTTTTTCACAACTGAGGTGGCATATGTGTGGTGGCAGATGCTATAGGTTATACTGCAGTATCCATATGTTGGTGTGGACTTCCGAGGTGATCTGAACATGGTGTTACCTCCAGGGGAGGTATTTGATCACTGAGGTATGTTTATGATTTTGATATGTTGATTTTTTGAGATAGCATGACATGTTTATTTTGTATAGATGTTGATACTATATTTTGATTGTTTGTTTGTGCAGATGTGGGACCTCACGGGCATGAGGTTGAGCTGCTGAGAGAGTCGGCTCGCCAGGAGCCGGGGAGGAGGGTCGCGGGCAAGGGAGAGACGTTAGTGTGAGGATGCTGAGGTGATACCAGTTGATTATGAGAGAGCACTGAGGAGACGTCGGTTTGATGACCCAAGTGCCAGGGCATTGCATGCTCCTCCGGTAGATGCTAGAGTAGCTTTTGAGGATATTCACCGCTGCCTGGAGGCGGTGCTATAGGGCATGCCTGAGGGCATGTGATCATTTATCTAGGATGAGGGCATTCTAGAGCAGTGTGTGGAGTGTCGCCACCGTGGTGGGCCATGGTCCGACGAGCAGCAGTAGTAGGTGCTGCTATGACCGGACAGTTACCTCCTAGTCTGGGGGGATCAGTAGTGGGTGGGGGACCACTGCCTGAGGGAGGGGTAGGAGGTGGTGCTCTAGAGGCACCATGAGTTTCACTCTATATGTTGTGACTCTTTCATCACCTAAGTGAGAAAAACAAAGGTGCTTGCAAGCTTAGTTGGGTTTTCTAAGCAGAACAATTGTAGGGAAAAGGGTTAGAGAAAGAAATATAAAAGAAGAACTAAGAAGTAAACTAAGAAATAAAATAACAACTAAGCTAATGAGCATAGGGACATAAGGACGAAAGAAACAATAAGACCCATGTCACCAATGGTAAGGTTGATATTAGTGAAAGAAAACACCAAGAAGAAAGAGGACTAAGAGTCCCTTCTTCCTCCAAGGGAGGGCTCTTGGACCCCCACAAATAATCTCTTCTTACAACTTTGAATAAAAATGGTGAAATAATTATTTGCTAATCCACTCAAGGGGTGAGATGGATTGCCCAATTCAATGGTGCTAATATACTCTTGATGAGAATAGAGGATTCCTCAAGAGAATAGTAGAAGCATAACTTTGCTATTGAATTCCTTAAAAAATGAAGTGCACCCATGGCCTTTTTATAGCACATATTTGAGGTATTGTGTAACCAACTTGTAGTGTGTAAAGAGGCTAATTAGGGCATTTTTAGGTCTTTGACCAGCCACCCAGTCGGATCCAGTCCAGATTTGAGTGTCAAATCAACTTGGAAGTTGAATCAGAAGTGGGTGGGAGGCCGACCACTCTCATAAATGCACCGTTCTCAGATGTGTACGGCTTTTAGCAACCACAGTCACGTATCGGGCACATGTGTGCTTTTCCTGCGTTTCTGTTTTGTGCATGTGCACGCGCGCCCTGGGTAGTCATAGCGCACTTTAATTTTGTCACTAGTTGTATAGTTTTTGACCCTTTGGAAATGATTTTGTGGTAATTTTGGTCCATGGGTGACTTCATAACTGTTTGGCGATGCTGAATTCTTGTAACCATTTGCGGACGGAATTTCAATGATAACACCCCAGTTTTGGGCCTCTTCACCAATGTTTTGGTACCGAACACAATGCTCAGAATCTGGTTAACATCCTCACTTGACAACATGACATCGACTAGTAGCTAACAGAGGGCTGGTATTTTCTTTTGCTCCAACTTTTGCATTTCTTCTTCCTCCTCAGAGTCTGATTGTGCTGGAGTGTCTGGATTCTGTGATTCTAGACCTAAACTTGGTCCATCCCCTACTTGTTTGTCTTTTTTATTTAGCAGCTCTGTAGGTAGAATATAATGCATTCTCGACTTGCACTGACTGCATTTGACTCCTATCCATGACATGACTTCCTTGTCAAAGGAATCCTTGTCCAGATAGAACGACAACATCCTTGTGTGGAAATATTCCCTACTAACATGTCTTGGCCAGACAAATGTATGGTTCTGGTTCATGATGAAGGAAATGTTTCACGTATTATAGTTGAGGAGATCCTATGAAATGCACAACCTCTATGTTGTGTCTATCAGGTTGTTGTACCATTTAGAAAATGATGTGGTGTTAAGGGCTGCATTCTCCGAATCTAGCCTTGACTTCCATGGCTCGAACATCTTCGCCTTACGTCCATTATATAGTAGCATAAAAGGCCTTCTGATAGGTGGTTTCCATTTGAATATTGTGAATTCCATGAGTAAATATCAATAAGTGAAGGTTCCTCCCTTCTCCCACACTTCCTTGCATGCCACTAGTATTTCCTCCAACAGGGAACTACACCAATTGAACATAGTGTCATTGGCACAAAAGTCTACTACTGATAATGCATCTAATGTGCATTCTCCCTTGTAGTAGGATATCATAACCTTGCTAACTATGATGTAACAGTCAGTCCAGACTATCTCAGGTAGTATGGGTTCAATTATTTCTGTGTGTCCCCCCTCTTTGTGTTGAATTTCTCATACAGGCTGAGCTCGCCTTTATTTTTGTCATGCTTACCAGGACTCTGGAATCCTTTCGACGCATCCTCTCCTTCAAAGGACAGTCTCATAAGCTGATGGATGTCTTCAACATGGATTGGATATCTCTTATCCAACCATACACTTCTGTCATGCACTCTACTTATCATAAATTTTGTGCACTGCGCAACCTCACCAGTGGTGTCGAATACTGGTAGGTCTCTAAGGTTCATGATGGTCGAATTGAACAAGTTGAAAAACTATGGTCTTGGCATGAATTGCATGCCTCCTAATCCATCTGGAGCCATCTCCCAAAATAAATCTATGTGCATATAAGGAAACAAGACTGAATATGTGAGGTCAAGATCAAGGAGCTTAACATGCTCCACCTTCCCTTTGAGATCGCCCACAACCTCGACTCATGGGTCGTAGGGCTCGTCTAGTACCACTTCTTTAGACATGGCAGTTCGGCTTGTTGTGGCTCTTAGCATTCACACTTCTACGACAAGCTAAGGACTAGGGTTATGATTGTGGATTTTACAATGGTACATGATGGTTCGATCTACTTAATTCGGAAATGGCTATGTTCTTTTGGAATTGATGCATTCTCGGGCGAGTTCTCAGGGCCTTATACTTGGCTTAATGGACAAGTTTAGAAGTACCTGTTGTTCATCATGACCGTATGGACACAACTATATCTGAGTTGTCCGACATGACAGTTTAGTAGGGTAAATCCTATTGGGTGATTATGGATTTTACTTATTTGCGTGAGTGGGATAGGGACGTGGCCGATTTTATACCTTTCTATTTGATGGGTGGGTATCTCGACGTGAACTCCAATGGAATCTTTGCATAACATGGATTTATGTCTTAACTGACCTCAGACGGGGTACCGAAATGGCAATAAAGGCTGTGACTAGACTGGGTTCGTGTGGCACATGGACTTGGGTCATATTCGGATTCATCCTCCCTCTGACCACAAAGGTTGTCCCCATCATATTAATGACTATTATTAATGGATTCTCTTATGCTTCGGATCCTACATTGATGAGTCATTAGTTTTGTATCAAACAACACTTAAACAAAAAATGAATTATGTGTCATGGCGAAACACTGCACACATTGAATTTATTAACTGAATTTACAAAAATTTCAGAAAAATCAAATCTAACTATTGTACAAGCTCCTTTGAACTAGAGCGACAGTCCCTCTTTCTCAGTTTTGAGACATTTAGGGCTTCAGGCGAGTGCCATTCACCCATCCTGGCCACAACACACCATCTAGTTGCACGAGTCTGACTACTCCTAAGGGTTGAATCTCTGCAATTAATAATGGTCCCAAACAATGCATGCATAGCTTGTCAAGATTCTTCTAGTACCGAATATCATAGAGTAGAACCCTGTCTCCTTGCATAAATACCTTGGTCTTAATGTGCCTGTCATGCCAATAAATTTATCTTGCTTTTTCAGCTGACTGATGGAATTCTGCTAGAAATATGGTCTCCTTGAGTTTTTGTAGCTCCATAAGTCTCTGCACCATTGATTCCTCCTATGTCATATGTGTGATCTATGCAATATACAAAATTGGAGTAATGAATTCTGTAGGTACCATTGCCTCTCTCCCATAAACTAGTTGGAACAGTGTGTACCTGTGGAGTTTCTTTGTGGTTGTCATATAAGCCCATAGTACAGATGGAACTCTATCGTCCCAATCCTCCTGGTTTGCACAACAGACCTTTTTCAACCTCGTTTCTAAAATCTTGTTGAAGGCTTCGACTATTCCATTGGCCTATGGGTGGTAGGGACTTCTCTTGTGATGTTGAATCAAGAATTCTGCTGTAATTTTTTCTATAGTGTTGCTAATGAAATGTGCTCCCTGATCGTTGATTAGGCTCTTGGGACATCCAAACCGAGTGATGATATTCTCAAAAATGAACCTGGCAGAGGTATCGGTCGAACAGTCCTGAACAACTGTTGCTTCTGTCCAATGGGTAAGGTAGTCTGTTGTGGTGATGATGTACCTAGCCTTTGAATGTTTGGCTATGGGGTTGATTGGTCCAATCAAGTCAACTACCCATTTCTCAAATGCTTGTAGATTTCTAACTGGTTTTAGTCGTAATTCATCTCAGCATGATGGATTAACCACTCGTTGAAAAACATCACATGATCTAGCATATACTTTTGCATCCTTGAAGAGTTTTTCCCACCGAATTCTTGACTGGATAACTTTCTGTGTAGTGGCCTTTCCTCCTATGTGGCCTCCTGCAACTCCACTATGGAATTCCCAGAGTATATAAAGCTTTTCATGATCCAGGACACATCGTCTGAGGATGTTGTCTAGTCCTAGTTTATACAACTGTCCAGTGATCAACTGGTAAGATGCTGCTCTAACAACCATGTGGAGTTTCTAGGTTGTGGAATATGTTTTTGGACAGGCCCCTGTACTTAGGAAGACTGCTATGTCCTCCAGGTACTCTGGTATGACCTCAATCTTGAACAAGTCTACATCTGGGAGATGATCATCTACTACTCTGCCAATTGCTCTTGACTCTAACCTGGATAGATGATCAGGTCCTACATTGCATCTTCCCAGCTTGATGATAACTTCGAAGGAAAATTCCTGAAATAACAACAACCGTCTACAAATTCTTCCTTCTAACACTGGTTTGTTAACTAGATACTTTAGTGCAGAGTGATCAGTAAAGAACTTGAAATGAGAACCTAACAAATAATTTCTATATTTATGTAAAGCATAAATCATGTCTAATCCCTCCCTTTCTATCGTTGTGTAGTTGTGCTCTTCTTGGGAAAACTTCCGACTCGCAAAATAGATAGGATGATCCATAGCTCCATCACCGGGTTGCGTTAAGATAGCTCCCAAGGCAATTCCTGAAGCATCTACATGGGCGTGAAATTCATTCTCCCAATTTGGGAATATCAGAATTGGTGTTGTGATGAGTGTCTCAAATGATTTTTCACATTCTAAATTCCATTAAAACGTTTCATCCTTTTTCAATAGGTTTTCCAGAGGTGCAATAATGTTGGCATATCTTTGGATGAACCTACGATAGTAACCTATGTGTCCCAGTGTGGAGTGCAATTGTTTAGCACTTGTGGGTTGTGGCATATTCACAATGACCACAACTTTGGCTAGGTCTACCAATACTCCTTCTCGACAGACTATATGGCCCAAAACATTCCTATGTGGTACACATAAGATACATTTTATGAGGTTCAACGAGATCTGTAATTCGCTGCATCTATCAAACATTATCCGTAGTAGTGCTACATGTTCCTTGAGCAGGCTATATATTGTCCAATCATCCATATAGACTAATATAAATTTGTGAATGAACTCTCTAAAAGTTGCTATCACAATCCTTGATAAAATTGTAGGGGCGTTCTTTAAGCGAAATGGAATCACATTGTATGCGAATGATCCCCATTCTGTTATGAAAGTGGTATTCCTTTTGTCCTCTTCAGCGATCCTGTCTTGGTGGTATCCTGAAAATCTGTCTGTGAATGAGTATGCTTCCTTCCCCACAACTTGTTATAGCACCTCGTTTGTAAAGGGTGTTGGGAAAGGGTCATGCACACAAGCAGAGTTGAGACTTCTGTAGTCTGCACAGACTCCAATATCCTATGTGCCTTTCTTGCTTTGAATAACTATCGGGCTAACCCAGTCTGCTTCTTCTATTGCAAAAATGAGTCTTACTTCCAACATCTTATCTATCTCCTTCTTTATGTTCTCTTTTACTCTAGGGTTAAGACGGCATGGTCTATGTCTGACAGGATTGGATCCTGGTTTCAATTCAATCTTCATTTATCCCATAACTTCATTGATTCCCTTTAACTTTGAAAATTTCTTTGGGAACTATTGGCACATGGGCAGACCTAGGTTTCAACGCTTCAATAGTGCACCAAAAAAACCCTTATACCAACCCTTTCGACAACACCTATGAAGCAAATGAAGTCTCACCCGAGGTAGAGGCAGGGGTGGTTGCAGGACTCCAGTGTCTACAACCTTAGCTGGGACACATATATGTGATTACCATACTCTAACAAAGCACTTAGCAGTTATTATTCATTAGTATCTAACCTTTATATACAGCCCAGATAAACCCTAATTACAATGCAAAGCAATATTCAACAAGATTCAACACATTCGAACACTAAGCACATAAACCTAGATCAGATCTAGCATCGCATTCACATCATTAGGCCCTAATCTATCATATTCATCTAAGCATACATCGTTGCACTAAGGATTAATCATATGAACAATAAAACAACCATAATGCACAAAGTAACCATAAGACAGATATATGTGGTTCACCCCCAGCCTGGGGCTACATCCACCAACTCTTCTTCTTCTTTATTATCTTCTGTCAATCATCTACATGCACAAAGCCAAAAGATCCTACTTCGCATAGGACAGGAGATTTGCATGCACCTCGTCGGACCCTCCTTACCCGAGCTAGGTTACAACACAAATCCTTTACACAATCTCTTACACTCACTTGCACTCATCTTTGCAGGTCTCACACAATATGCACAAAGCATGTAAAATTACAAATTTCCCTTAGCACTTAGCCTTACTTACATACATACTCCTCTCTCCTTACATCACCTAGCCTTCTATTTATACATTACAAAGTGGGCCTAAAACATGGGTAAACCCATGGGCTAACATCCCCATACCCATTACATAAGCCCAAAACCCAAAAATCCTTAAAAAGGGGCTAAGATTCTGCAATCTCCTCTTTGACTTGCGCTCCACCCTCGATATCCTATCGAGGTCCCCAAAAATAAATCAAACCTGACCAAGGATCTCCAAAACTTGGTCAAGGGCCAACAAGCCCCAAACACTCACCTGTGACTCATCTCGAGTCACTCAGATATCAGTAGCTCTGCTTCAAAAGCCTCGATCTTGGCTCGAGTTGCTTTGACCTATTGCTTCACCAGGGCCTCCTGCTCGACGAACTCCTGAAGAATTGCCTTGTTCACAAGTTCCTCTAAGTGTTGTTTGACTGAATTGAATACTTGTTCCATCTCTTCTCCTCATCCTTCAATCTCTTCAAATAGTTGGCAAGCTACATCCTGGACTAGCTGGAGCCTCTGAGTCACTTCCATGACTTTTCTCTGTATGGCATGGACTTACTGTTGAACAATGCATTGTTCCTGGGATCATTTCATTCTCTCAACTACTAACAGGAGCTTCAATTGTGCCTGTATTGTCGTTGCTTGTTGTTTTTCCACTTGGATTTATGACTCCAATGTCTTTAGATCAGGCTCCTCAATAAGTCCCTCATACATCTACAGACTTTTATTGCTAAGTTGATTACATTCAAGAGATAATTCTCTGATCCTCTCAATTGTACTTTGGGAATTGGCTTCTCTTTGGTCTCGCATGTCTTGTAGAGTACTTGGTACCATTTGTATCTCTAGATCTATTATTCTATGTTGAAGTTGTTGGATGGCTTCAACAAGCTATTCTACTTGATTCTCCACTGGGCATTCCTCCTTGTGATCTAAGCCTGTCACAGAGAGAAGTGCTCTATTGAATGATTCTTTTACTCTAACCTGCTCTGTGAGCATCTGTTCTTTCCCGTGCTGGATCTGTTCCTTTTCTTCTTCAAACGTTGCTTGGAGGGTAGCCTTCTCCTGCTATGCAACCCTACGTTTCTCTATTACTTCCTCTTGTGCTTGCTTTAGGGCCACTGTGGCATGTTCTATTTCTTCCTATGCACAACAAAGGAGAGCTTCAGCGGCATCGGATAGTCTGCAGAGTTGGGTAGGGTCATCTCCCAACTCGGTTTGTTCTGATGGAGGGGGTGCAGTGGACACTGCATGACTGGAGTGAAGGGCCTATTGTACCCCTCACAGTTCTGCTTCAATTTTTTCATACATAGTCTCTTACTTAGCTTCATTTCTTTGAAAAATATCTTCCGAGGCATCTGAGGCAGCTGCAATGATGAAGTCAAATTCATTGAGCGTGAGCACAATATGTAGCTTGGTCTTACTGAGTTTTGACTTCTTCTGCGATGTGGGTTTCAGGGGAGAAACCTTTATTTTGTGATATGGATATGCATCTTCAAGGGGATTATGTGGTGGTGTTACTTCGTGTTGCTTCTACTGATATTCTTTTCCATTGTTCACTTCTTTATCTACTTCATCATCACCTCCTCCTCTAGGTGATTCTAAAGAAGTTTCTTCTAACACACTACTCAGTTACTGGATCTCTTGTTTTTTCTTCCTTCTGCTAGTTCCAGGTGTGTCATTTCCTTCATGATTGGTCACCGGGATTTTGATTAGTTCAGGGTCAAACATTTCCATGAGGTCAACAAGGATAAGGAGCTCTGCAGGCCAATCCTTAGTGATTTATTCTAGGTCCTCCTCTGTGAGTTTGTAATAACTCTACATTACTTCATTGCGTTTATCTCCACATGTAGTAATATAGATAAAATGACTGTCTGCATGGAACTTCACAAATGGCCTGAACCTATCCAGGGTGTTCTGCATTATACAAGGGATAACCTCAATAGCCGTCTTTAGTTGCAGTTAGTATCCATGGAACACCACGTTTTATTTCCATTGTTTACCCATATCGCTTGAATACCATAGCGAAGTGAACTTCGCGACTAAGGGTTTAGAGGGATCTAGTTCAAGGAAGGTCACACCTTCCAGCATCTCCCAAGCTATGAACGCGATGAGGATCAACAACTAACTAAAATGGAATTCATAGCCTTGATCCTGAGCTTCACAATAGTGTTGGTCTAACTAGTTCACTAAGTACTTTTCCCAATTCATCTATAACCCCTCCACTCATTTCCCTACAAGGTCAACAACAAACCCTGTGACCTGCGTGGGTTTGTTCTTTCGGACTATATTACCATCAATCAACTGGAAAGAAAGGCACACTGCACCATTATAGATGGAGGCTACCTTGTCTCCTCGCTTCCCCTTTTCCATATAGTCATATGTATATTTAATCTTCTGCGCCAGGGCACGGTCTACAACCTTCCGTGGGTAAAAGTCTTGTGGGTTTGGTCCCTACATGTTCAATCTAGTGATTCGATGGATCAATGCCAGATCAATGGTGATGCATCTGTCTAGCCATAAATAACCACCATGGAAGCTCGACAACATGAGCTTAACGCACATGTTAACCTCCTAGTACCTTTTGAAATGGGGTATTTTCATCATGTTCAAGATGGTGGACTGCACAAGGTCCATAGTCCATGGTTGGGGGATTATCCTCGATTTCTTCCCCTTCGTCCTAGTCAAATATCTATGAGGAGAAAGAATGCTGAAGTTCTTGTGATCCCCTAGGTTGAAGTCACTAATCCTTAGTGCCATGATCTTATCTGGCCGAGGCTTGCTTATGCGTATCCCCTTCGGGAGGTACGCAGTAACCAAGGGATAGCAAAAGTCTCTGGGAACATTGTCACGATTCACTGCACTAGCTAGAGGTAGGATGTAATCGGGCAGTATGGACGAGATTAACTTCACGTTCACTAATTCATCTATTTGTTTGGTTATTTTCTCATCTGTAGCTCGAGATGGTCTGGATCCATGAGTGATCGATGGCGAGGTTTTCACTCCTCATGTCGATGAAGCTTGAATTCTGACGGACATCACCTTATCATCCATAAGGTCAATTAGAAATTCTTCGAAAGACTTTTCTACGGTGTTGAATTCTTCCGACATGCACACTCATGATTGGAAACTCGGGTCGATGCACAAATGCTCGATGTAATGGAACAGGTGGTGAAATATCAGTAAATACAACACGGTAATAATGAGTTCTCTTGTTGGTTTGGATACAATTCATAGAATTTTTCTTGATGCAATAGTCGACAAGATAAGTAGACAGCGATGTAATAGATCCCTCCAATGAACAAGAATCCTTCATCAATGCAGTTTTGTCCATTACAGTGCGTTCCCAATGGTTCGATGGTGAGATTCAAGGTCGTAACTGCTTTCTTATCCATTTGGGAGCATTAGGGTAAGGAATATAATGCTTCCAGTGGTCATATCGCTCTGCCATTGAGAAGTGCCAATCTAAGTTTCTCTGATATTCCAGCGAAGTTTGAATTCTAGAGACCTTCCTTCTGCGAAGTCTTCTCTGGAACTTCCTGTAATTTCTCCAACTTTTCTTTCTTCTTGCTGAGATTTCTAACCTTCTTCCCGGTGATTTGCATTACTAGGTTCCACTTCCCATTATGGTTCCTATATCCTCTTGGCATAGTAACTTCACACTGCTGATGATTTTTTGTAGGGTTCAAGGCCAATACTTCTTCTTTGTCTGAGGTAGGTGCTCTAGACAAGTTTTTCAGGTCTTCTTGTGTTCTTTCAACTTCGATATCCAGATTTCTGGTCCTTAGTAGCTTCAATTGGTTTTCTTGTTCTTCTATCAAATGCCTTATTCTCCAAGTTATGAAATCTTTTAGTTCTTTCTTTTTCTGTTCTAGAGCTTCCTCTTCTTATTTTCTTCGGATCTGATCTTTCTCAATCTAGATTTTTCCGAATAACATAGCAAATGGGGCATTGTTATCAATAAATTTAACAACCTCAAATTCTTCCTTTGCCGAAGTGCCATGAGCACTCATAGATGTCTGGGTAATTCTTCCACATAGGGTTATTATCTTTCCTCTAAATAATCCTATTCCTCCCAATGAGGGAATCATATCAGGATTTCCCAAAATTTCCCAAGTTCTTTCTGTCATGATATTCACCTGTGTTTCCTCATCCAAAACACATCCTATGTCGAAGTCTCCTATTCTTGCTTCTATAAACTCTTTCTCTTTGAATATCTCTGATAAGTTGAAATATATGTGATCATTCATGGTTTCCTTCATTTGTAGTAATACAGTCTCTGATTCTTTCTAGGGTTCTACCTTGGTCTCAGCTTCTTGTCCTTTCTCAGGATTTTCTTGTCTCATATTCATTCTTTCAACCCTAGCAATAACTCTAGGGCAGTCCAGAACGTCATGGTCCATGTATTTACAACAAAGACAACTAGGTATTCTATCAGGGAAATACTTAGCAACATGGCCTGACCTTCTACAACTGTAACAAAGGATTATTCCTCTCTTCCTCTTAAATGATCCCCAACATTTCTTGTATTGCGCACTAGGATCATGGTAGCTAACATGCATAAAATTCTTCCTAGGATCCAACATCCATTTGTTAGTCCAAACATTCTTTCTATGCATAGGAATAACATATCTTTCATTATTTCTATCAGATCTACCCATATCAAACCTTCTTTCTTCTAGTTGTACCCTAGTTTTTAGACTAGGTCCAAATTTATCAAACATACCTAGATCCATACTTTTGAAAAAAAAATTCCACTTATCTTACCTTGATCAAAGCACAAATTTTCAGATCTTACCTCTTTAATAAAAAATTTCCACTTTACCTTTATCAGAGCACAAATATTTCAGATCTTACCTCTTTTCTTCAGATCAGACTTATTTTCTTAGCACAGAGCTTTCACAAGTCAAGTAGAATACTGCTCACTAAAGCAACAAATCTACGCACAGAGATTTCTTTATTTTCCTTAGATCCTAGCAATCACAGTTTTAGTCCTGGAAATGGAACCATTTGTTGGAACATGGTCAGAACCAAGGTTCAACGCTTCAACATCACACCAACAAAACCCTTACTATCAGCCCTTTCAGAAACACCTGTGAAGAAAATTAAGTCTCACCCAAGGTAGAGGTAGGGGTGGTTGCAAGACTCCAGTGTCTACAACCTTAGCTGGGACAAATATCTGTGATTACAATACTCTAACAAAGAACTTAGTAGTTATTATTCATCAGTATATAACCTTTATCTACAGTAAAAATAAACCCTAATTACAACACATCACATTATTCAACAAGATTCAACACACTCAAACACCAAGCACATCAACCTAGATCAGATCTAGCATCTCATTCACATCATTAGGCCCTAAGATATCATATTCATCTAAGCATACATTGTTGCACTAAGCATAATTTAATCATATGAAAAATAAAACAACCATAATGCACAAAGCAACCATAAAACGAGATATACGTGGTTCACCCCAAGCCTGGGGCTACATCCACCAACTCTTCTTCTTCTTAATTATCTCCTGTCAATCATCTACATGCATAGAGACAAAAAACCCTACTCCGCGTAGAACAAGAGTTTTGTGCGCACCTCGCCAGACCCTCCTTCCCCAAGCTAGGTTACAACACAAAGCCTTTACACAATATCTTATAGTCACTTGTACTTAGCTTTGCAAGTCTCACACAATATGCACAAAGTATGTACAATTACCACTTTCCCTTAGCAATTATCCTTACTTACATACATACTCCTCTCTCCTTACATCGCCTAGCCTTGTATTTATACATTACAAAGTAGGCCTAAAACATATGTAAACCCATGGGTTGACATCCCCATACCCATTACATAAGCCCAAAACCCAAAAATACTTAAAAAGGGGCCGAGATTCCACGATCTCCACTTCGACTTGTGCTCAACCCTCGACAGCCTGTCGAGGTACCCAAAAATAGGTCAAACTTGAACAAGGATCTCCAAAACTTGGTCAAGGGCCAACAAGAACAAATCCTCATATTCCCACAACAAACTCTATATTTCTTGACTGGTTTTCTCATCCCAGTAGTCTCCCACCATAGCTATCTTGGGTTGCTCTATGGTCCCTATATTGATTTTGCACAATTTTAATGGGTGATTGTAGGAACTATCAGTCTGACTGGGTATGGTGCTTTTAATTTCTCTGCTCCCCTCTATCTCTTTGATAGCTAGGTTCCTCAATTCCCCTAAGTCATCTAGGCTTTCTGAATCTCTGCTTATCTGATAGCATTCTATAGGTTTCTTAGTTGAAGGCAAGTGGATATTAGTCTGAAGTTCTTGGTTATGTTTGGAACATACCACTAAGTTTGATTTTTGATTACCATTATCTGTAAAAATAAATTCTTTAATATTTTGCAAGACTACTTCAAGCTCGATGTACTTGTAAATGAGAAGTCCTTGCAAAAATGAGTTTCCAGCAGTTTCCAGTCGCTGGTCTATCTTCTGGTTTCCTCATGTATACACCAAGATTTCAGGATTGGACCTAGGGAGTGGGGAAGTACCTGAACCCATAAGTGAGAGGGTATCCCCGTATCTTGCCACTGTGTCACGCATCGTTCAATATCTATTCTAGGATCTAGTTCTCCACTAAACAGTTGTGCAACTTGGAGATTTGTCTGCATCTATGATTCCAAATGCTCCTTATTTTGGAACCTGTACTTGATAGCGTGTGTTATCACTAAAATTTCGTCCGCACAAGGCGACAAGAACTCCGCACCATCAAAACAGAAAAGAAGTCATTCATGGCACAAGGTTACTCCACAGCACAGCAAAAGGGTCAAAAACTATAATAAAAGACCCAAAAATTGAAAGGCGCTTTACATCCTCTCGGCGCGTGCGCGTATGCGTGTAACAGCTTCGTACAAGGCGTGCATATGTGCACAAGGCACGACTGTTAGGTAAAAAACCCGCGCGCCTGCTAAACGGCGCATTTATTGAAATTGGTCAGCCTCCCAACCACTAATGGATCAGCTCCCAAGTCTATTTGACACCAAATCTGAGTACAATCCTCATGGTGGGCTGGTCAAAGACCTAAATGAGCCCTAAAGAGCCCCTTTTCACATTCTAAAGAGGTTACATTATGACCCAATGCTTGGCTATAAAAAGCCATGAATGATCACCATTTTCTCAAGGAATTCTTTGTATTGTTATGCTGTTGAGATTGCTAAGGACCCATTCTTTGGCAACAAACATTGTAAGCTGCATTTCATAAGCTATTCACCCCTCTTGAGTGAATAAGCTTGGAGTTCTTTCACCCACATTTCCATCTTTTCTTTGTAAGGAGAGCAATCAGTTGAGGGCCTCAAGAGCCTTCCATTGGAGAGGGAAGGGACCCAAGTCCTCTTTCTCCATTGTGTGTCTTTGGATTTCATCAATAGATCAACTTATACATTGATGATATTGGTCCATTTACATTTATTTTGCATTTTTTTTATATGCTCATAGTTTTTATTAGTTTTAGTTTAATTTTTGTTAATAGCTTTGTTGTTTATCTTTCTAACCTTTTACCTTACAACTGTCATGCCTAGCAGAGCCCAACTGGGCATGTAAGCACTCATAATTTTCCCACACAGTGACGAATTGGGTGCAAACAGATTGGCGACCATACTGGGGAGAAGGTATCAATTCCTCCCTCATTTGGGCTTTATTTGCTTTCCTTTCGATTTAATTAACTTGTAGGTTCACAAACCAGCCTTTGCCGACCTGCTTACCAGTCAATTCACCAGAAATTGGAGAGAAATCCATCCGGATTTTTCTTCTCAAACTTTTGACATAGGCGCGCAGGTATACCACCCCACAGGCGCGCATCAGGCGCGCATGCGCTTTGTTCTTCAGTTCTGTTAGCGCGCAGGCGCCATATGCGCCTCTGTCCACACAGGGGGCCACGCATTTGAACTAAAATTTGACATTGTAAGCTCTTGGATGTGGGGAAAACTCATTTTCCTTTTCAAGAATGATGATATGCATGCTCTAAACACT
>SNQJ01S0056821.1:81705-92037 GCA_010110895.2 Picea sitchensis | reverse complement strand
ATTCCGTCAGATTGCGATTATTTCAGCGCACACTTACTAGCCCATCAGCCAAATGGTATGTTGAAGAAAAATCAGGGTCCCACATGACCTTTGAATCCTTGGCCAAAGCCTTCTTAACTTTCTTCCAACTACCCATTCGACATGACAATGGTCTAGAACTACTGTCCAATTTCAAAAAGTCCTCAGCCAACCATATTGCTGACCACATTCATGAGTGGCGTAGGCAACGTAGTTTGTGTAAAGCAGAAACCACCAAGCAACAATGCCTTGACTGGTTTCTTAGATCACTTGTCGCTCTCCTTGAAAAGGATGTCGCTTCTACCTTCCCACAATCTGAAGAGGAAGCCATCACCAAGGCTCAACAATACGACCTCATTTACGCACAGTTAGGATACTTATATACAGTACTTCCTGATCTTCCCAAACCTGTGCCATTTGGTCAAGACAAACCAGGGATGTCTCACTCAGCAGACAAGCTAATAGGTGCCACCACGCACCATAGTCCACAACCCCAACCACCGATGTATAGAACACCTCAGTACCCGCGATCATATGGGGGCACTTCTTATTACCCTCCACCCCCTTATCAATAGCCATATCCTGTTGTTATACCTCCACCCACTAGTGGACCACCACCAGCACCTCCCATGCATCCACCTCTTCCAACTACAAGTGGTCCCCCCTCCACATCACCTTATAGTACTAGTGAAAGCGCCACACCTTCCTATGTACCTTATGGAGCCACCCCACCACAGAACCCATACTTTCCCTTTCCAAGTCCTCCACAACCTATGGCTCCCCCACATTCTCATGTGGGGGTAAACTTTGTTCAACCCTCTGCTGCTCAACAATACCAGAATTTTGAACAATTGAATACAGCCAACCCCACCCACCCATCAAACAACCCCAAAAGAAAAGGAAGGAATAGGAATAACAACAATCCTGGTCAAGGCGGGAATCAACCTCCACAACCTCAACCCATTGGGGGCAATCAGAACCAAGGGAACCAAAACCCCCAAGGGGGCAATAACAACAAACGCCAAGGGCGGAACACTGTTAAAACCATCCACCCTTGTGCTCTTTGTGGCGTATNCACAGATCGCTGATTTGAAGAGGTTGAAAGACTCTGGGAGTATTCCCCCTTCCCCTGCGCAACCTGCTCCTCAGCAGGCACAACAGGAATATGTGCAACAACCTCCTCCTGCCATACTGCAAAATCCTATCCCACATCAAGGTGTGATAAAAACCCAACAGGACATGCAACAACCCCCACCTCAGGTGGGCCAATACCACAATCCCAACAATCCAGCAGAGCGAACAATTCTCCTCACCAGTGAGGAAGAAATCCTTCTGCAAAAACAAAATCGTCAGTATCCTGCAATAGTTGAGTCTACTCCTACATATGCAAAAACAAACCCTACACCGACGGGACCTCCGTTGGTGATCCCTCGCCCTTCCGCCGAGCCACCATTATGCATCCCTCGCATCCCATTGCGCAGGAATGTCCACAACCCGCAGGCTAGGGCCGCTCATAACTACAGCTTGGTAGATGACTTAGCACAATCCCCAGCTACCATGTCAGTTCTGGAAGTCCTCTAGACATGCCCCACTCAGCGGAAATCACTACTTTCCACCATGGGGGAATTCGACCCTGCCGATACTCGACTCATTACCTTTGACCTTGATAGCTATGAACCGCATCTTCCCGCCGCAGTTGCTATACAAATACCAGTCAAAATACGGAACATCACCGTCCATCGGTGTATCATCGATGAAGGGGCATCTACATGCATCATGTCCAAAACAGTATGGAAAAAACTGGGTTCCCCGGAACTCATACCTTCCGCCATCACACTACAAGCTTATGACGGACGACCATCATCTCCCGAAGGGCTCTTCCAAAATGTCCTCGTGGAACTTGGGGGAAAAACTATTCTCATTGACATCGAAGTTATCGACGCCCCACTCGATTACAATATCTTGCTCGAACGTAGCTACATGTATGCTATGAAGGCCGTGGCATCATCCGTCTTTCAGACAATCATGTTTCCCCACAATGGAAAGATTGTAACCATTGACCAAGTCTCACATTACGAGCCAAACCCCTCTGCCAGCCTCGATAACATTCTTCCTCTTATTCACACCAACAAGGATGTATATCCACTCATCGAGATGGGTCCTGGGATTTTCAAAGATCCATCCTTGTTAGGGACGTACCATGGAGCTCCACCACTCCTTCCCCCTAGTCAAGTATGTGTCATCACTCACCAAGAGGATACTCATCCTCCTCAGGAGGCTTTAGTCATTCCTGACGTCTCAACAGTCGCAACACCACTCCCACAGGAGCCTCCTACGCATCCATCAACACCAACAATCCTCCAATCCACACCCCCTCAAGGGCCTAGTCCCATTTGGGAAACAGTTCCCCGACCCCTCACTCAAATTCCATTCTATTACCCTCCACCCGGTATAGAAGCTTTCCAGGTAGCTGCAACGCTCACACTACCCAACATGGTATTAGCANGCCCCCACTACTCCCATACTTCCTACTCCCCCTGCTACAGCTGGGGCCAGGAGAGCAAAGAAGGAGCCCACAGCTCCACGTCCTCCACGCATCTCACCACCTTGCGCATTGTGTGACAAAGAGAGTCACCAAACCAACAACTTCCCATCACTACCGGAGTTACGGAATTTGATTCCCCCCAACCCAACCCCCACACCCCTCACTACTACTGCTACCACTCAACCTTCTAGTAGTAAAGGGTTGCAGACCAAATTCGTGTGTGCCATCTGTTCTGAGTATGGCCATTACACCCATCATTGTCCGGCACTGCCTCGTTTTCGACAGGCATTAGCTATCGTAAGCCAAGACTTTCAGAACAACCCACGCCCTGCTACAACATCCACAACCCCTCTCACTGACATTCACTATGTCACTACTTCAGTCAATGAACGCATGATATGCCCTTGCTCTCTTTGTGATTCATTGGCTCATTGCACCTACCAATGCCCTATGATCATCGAATATAGGCAACGTCAATTAGCTCTACTACACCAACCCGTAGAGGCAGTCATTGACCTTACTTCGCCACTAGCGAATCTACACATCATTTCTCCCGAGCCCGAGGCACTCCCTACACCTCCGTGGTTCTTAGACGATGTCTCTAAGGACTTACCCCGTAACCCACCCAACTCTCCTGCTCATTCCTCTACGGAGACTCTCCATCCCACCACCACGGGTACCCCTCAATACCTCAATATATGGTTTATGTCGAGTGAACCCTCAGCCTCTCCTAGCGTTACCCCCTCTGTTTCCTCAGCAGGGGGAAACCACACTGTCACTGAGCTCACTCCTCACGATCTGTTATATTCCCATTGTTTCCAATGCGACGAAGAAATACTAGAAGAGTTACAACGCCCGGACTCTCCCTGGGACGCACTACATCATCGTGCACTCTTCTTTCCGCAGGAAGCCCTCATGCCTCCTAGCCACAATCCCGTGTACGCGGTCGAAACCAAAGATTTTATCCCATCAGGGCCTATCGATTGGTTCAACAATCCCATTCCTGCACCCGACGCTTTTGAAGAAGGGAATTTGGCCAACATTTCCCCCACCATCAAAATCGACATTTCCATTAAACCGGGCATCATCGAAGAGATCATCATTGGAGCTGCTTGTACTCCTCAGGAAATTGCCGCATATAAAGCCCTCTTCTAGGAATTTAGGGATATCTTTTCCTGGTCATACACAGAGATGCCTGGCCTCGACCCATCTATCGTCGAACATCGCATCGAAACCTGGCCCGACATCACACCAGTTCGCCAGAAACAACGACTGCTACACCCATCCAAGGCCGCGGCTATCAAAACCGAAATTGACAAATTGCGTACGGCTGGATTCATTTACCCCATCGCTTATACGTCATGGGTTTCCAACCCTGTACCCATCGAAAAAAAACAGGGATCTATCCACGTTTGCACCAATTTTCGCGATCTCAACAATGCATGTCCCAAAGACAACTTCCCTAGGCCTTTCATCGATCATATTATCGACGATTGTGCCGGCCACGAGGCTCTCTCCTTCATGGACGGATTCTCTGGCTATAACCAAATCCAGATCCACCCATCTGATCAATATAAAACCGCATTCATTACCCCTTGGGGTACGTTTGCATATCGTGTCATGCCCTTCGGCCTCAAAAACACCGGCGCAACTTTCCAGCGGGCCATGACATACATCTTTCATGATCTGGATGCCATCATCCTAGCCTACTTGGACGACCTCACTGCTCGCTCCAAGAAATGCACCCAACACCTCGATGATTTACGAATCATCTTTCAATGATGTCGTCAGTACAACATTCGCTTGAACCCTCTCAAGTGTGTGTTCTGCGTCACCGCTGGGCGCCTCCTCGGTTTCATCGTGTCACAAAGCGGTATCACCGTGGACCCCCTCAAAGTTCAAGCCATCACAGAAATTCCACCTCCTCAGAATTTACGACAACTACAGAGTCTACAGGGCAAAGCCAACTTTCTTAGGCGCTTTGTTCCTGATTACGCTGTACGCACACATGGTTTCCTTCGCTTACTGCGTCACGACATCCCTTTTCATTGGGACGATTATGCTCAACAGTNCAAATTCACCCAGCCAATCAGTACAAAACTGCATTCATTACCCCGTGGGGTACGTTTGCATATCGTGTCATGCCCTTCGGCCTCAAAAATGCTGGCGCAACTTTCCAGCGGGCCATGACATACATCTTTCATGATCTGGCCGCAATCATTCTAGCCTACTTGGACGACCTCACTGCTCGCTCCAAAAAACGCACCCAACACCTCGATGATTTACGAATCATCTTTCAACGGTGTCGTCAGTACAACATTCGCTTGAACCCTCTCAAGTGTGTATTCTGCGTCACCGCAGGGCACCTTCTCGGTTTTATTGTTTCACAAAGCGGTATCACCATAGACCCCCTCAAGGTCCAAGCCATCACCGAAATTCCACCTCCTCAAAATTTGCGACAACTACAGAGTCTACAGGGCAAAGCCAACTTTCTCAAGCGCTTTGTTCCTGATTACGCCATACGCGCACATGGTTTCCTTTGCTTACTGCATCACGACATCCCTTTTCATTGGGACGACTATGCCCAATAGTCATTTGATGATCTTAAAATAGCGCTTTCCAATGCACCATTGATTAGTTCACCTGACTACAATCGCGACTACATCCTCTACGTATCAGCATCATCTGTATCAGTAGCCGGCGTCCTCGTCCAACTCGGAGATGACAATCGTGAACACGTCATTTACTACGTCAGTAAGACCCTCTCAGGACCACCGCTGAAGTACAAACATGAAGAGAAACTTGCTCTTGCAGTTGTCCTCGCAGTCCAGAAACTGCGCCATTACATTATGCTTCGCACCACCAAGGTCGTCGTAGATTCCAACCCTATGCAATATTTGCTCAGCCGTCACCAAGTCAACGGAAAATTTGCTCGATGGATCATTATCCTTCAGGAGTATGACCTCGAGTTCTCGACACCAAAGAGTAAGAAGGCCCTCGTTCTCCCTGAACTTGTCACAGCCCTTCCCTCTGACACACCCAGTACCCCCGTCAATACTGACTTTCCTGACGAACATCTCTTTTACATTGCTTCTGATGATCCTTGGTACGGTGACCTTCTCATCTACCTACGAACTCAAAAGTTCGGTAACCACCTATCACGAGATGATCGTCAACACATTCGCCATCAGCCCCCCCGCTATCTCCTCATCGGTGACATCTTATATCGGCGGGGCGTCGACACCATTCTTCGTCGCTGCCTGACTATTGACGAGGCTGACAGAGTCTTAAATGACTGCCACAGTGGTGCCTGTGGGGGCCATATTTCGGGCATCGCCATGGCTCAAAAGATTATCCGGGCCGGTTACTTTTGGCCTACCCTATTTCATGATTACATTCATGCCGTGAAACAATGTGAGCAATGTCAGCTCTATGCCCACAAAGCCCGTGCTCCCCCCGCTCTTCTTCACCCGATCATCACTGCAGGCCCCTTTTGTAAATGGGGCATTGACTTTATGACTTGTAATCCCTCCTCTAGCAATGGTCACAAATACATCGTTGTCGCAGTCGATTACTTCACCAAATGGGCCGAAGCTATGCCCACTTTCAACAACACCGCTGACACTGCAGCGCGTTTCTTCTTCAACCACGTCATATCCCGGTTCGGAGTACCACTCCAACTAGTTTTCGATCATGGGAAACATTTTGAGAATGAGATCTTCGTCGAACTCTCATCTTGATTAGGCTTCTCTCACGAGTTTGCTTCACCATACTATCCTCAGTCCAATGGACAGGTCGAGGTAGTCAACAAAGTCCTCAAGACCATGTTACAACACACGGTTAATAAACACAAAACCAATTGGCATCATATGTTATTTTCCGCGCTATGGGCTTATCGAACAGCAGTGAAGACCGCCACGGGTTTCATGCCATTTCACTTAGTCCATGGGGTCGAGGCAACTCTTCCCATTGAGTGTGAAATTCCCACCCTTCGCACCGCAATCGAGCTTTTACCCGACACTGCTCCAATGGAGCAGCGCTTGCTGAACTTGGAGTCTCTGGATGAGGGTCGTTGGTCCTCATTACAGAGCAACGAGGCAGCTAAAAAACGATCCAAGGCTACCTTTGATCACCATGTCAACCTTCGATCATTTCACGAAGGCGACCTTGTCCTTGCTTATGACATTGCTCACGATACCTTTGGCCACGGCAAATTCGAATCACTTTGGCATGGTCCTTACATCATCCAACATTGCCTCACCAAAGGCGCATACATCCTGGCCTCCCCCAAAGGCCTCACGCTCAAAGAACCCGTCAATGGGCTATACCTCAAGAAATTTTATGCTTAAATGTAGTCATGCTACTTTAGGTTATTTTTCTTTTCTAGCGTTTTTTAATCTTTTTTCTCCCTCATCTAAACTATCCTTTGTGCTATTGACAGATGACTCCTCCACCATCATACCACATTGGGTACGCTGACGGCGCCAGCCGTTGGACACAAAATCTCGCTTCGGTTGCTTGGGCTCTCTACACCCCTTCACATGAAATGCTACATTCTAGCAGCATCTGTTTAGGACTAGCAACCAATAACCAAGCCGAATACACTGCTGTCATTGGCCTCTTGACTGACGCCCAACATCATCATATTCGTCACCTTAGCATTTTTCTCGACTCCCAACTGGTCGTTCTCCAACTTAACAATATGTACCGTGTACGCGATCCGTGCCTCTTTCGCAAATATCTGCAGGTTAGATTATTATCTCGACACTTTGATTCCATTACATTTACACATATTCCAAGAGAATTGAATCAAACAACAAATGAAATAGCTAACATGGTGCTAGATTGGCATATATCACATCAAGCTACACATACATAACACATCACATATATCCTATCACAGCATATAGGTAGAATCAACATCATCAACATCAACACAAAAACACATGTACAACACATTTGGATCCAAAAAACATGTATACTCATATATATATATGTGGGCCCCTTAGGCCACCCGAATGTTTACATACACAAAAATACGTTGGCACACAGGCCCATGCCACATCATGGTACAAACAATCGGCTCACCAGCCTATCACAACGGTATACAAAATACATCATACAAATCAGGGGGCCTCTAGCGTACCCCCAGCTGCCCCTCCCTCAGGAGGAGGTGGTGGCCCACCCACACCTGCCCTAGGCGGTGGTGGTGGAACATCCACAGGACCACCCTGCCCAGGCGGCAGGTGTCCACTCGTCATCGCAGCTAGCACAGCTGCTCGCCGCATGATCGACCGCCATGGTGGCGGTAACCTGATACACTGCTCCAGGAACTCCTCGTCCTGGATACGGATCCACATGCCCTCAGGCACGTCCTGAAAAACCATCTCAAACTGACGGACTATATGATCCTCATCTACTCCGGCTGCCGCCGGAGGAGCATGCGATGGCCCCGCACCAGGGTCATCAAAGCGGCGCCTCTGCGTCGGTCTCTTGGGCCCTGCTGGTCCCCTAGCCGCCTCATCCCTCGGATGCCTCCCTTCACGCGGTGGTCTCTCCTGTTCTCGCTGTGCTGGCGCTCTGAACACCTCCACCTCACGCCTGCGAGGTGCCAAATCTGCACATGCACCAAACAAACAACAACAAATGGTATCAGTGTCTATACATCAAACATATGCCCTGGTATATCAAAATAACAACATAAAGCACAACATACAAATACACAACATACCTTTGTGGTCAAAAACCTCCCCAGGAGGTAGTACCATATCCGGGTCCCCCCGGAAGTCCACCCCAGCATAGGGGAACTGGAGTATAAACTGCGGCATCTGTCGCCATATCTGCGCTGCCTCCTCAGTGAAGTAGTGTCCACCTTCGCCACCGCCGTGGCGAACCAAAATCTAGGACCACCACCTCAAGCGTGGCTCTCGTACCCCTGGTACCTCTAGCAGCACCCTCGGGTGCAACATTGGCACCCTCTCCAAAAAGAAAGCCACCAGGATGGAGCCAAAAGCGAACTCCCCTCTGCCTGCGGACCGACAACAGTCCAGCTGCGCAATCATCTATGCATGTAGAGTCAGACCCCAAGCGAACCGCTCACGGCCCACCACCACCCTCTCCATCAACATCAGCTCGCCACCACTAATCTGGTGGGGCGCTCGGGTCCCGTACACCCAAACTATCATCGCTGCTATGCAACGATGCAGCAGGGCATCTATCTCACCGATGCGCACTGATGACCCAGTCATATAGTGCTCTCCTGAGCAGTATCGCTCGACGACCTCCTGTAGAGGAGTATCTCTCGGCAACACAGGATCTGCCAGCAATGGTGTTCCCCGAAAGGGGAGCCCAGTCAAGAAATAGACGTCCTCCACCACAGTGAAGGTAATCTGCTCTCCTCGCACGAGGAAGCAGTGCTGCTCGGGGCTCCACATCTCAATCAAGAACTGGAGCATATACTCCTGGGCCCGTATCAAAGGGCACTCAAAGAACTTTAGCAACCCACTAGCTACTAAAGACACTCACACTGCAGGCCTCGCACGGACCACAGCCTCTCGCAGCGGCTCCCAGTCCCGCTCGTGCCACCACACATCCATGGTCACTGATCTCCGCCTGCACACAACCCAGAGTCCTATATTAGATTAAGAAATTATCCAATACATCAAAAAGAGCTAATTTTCCACCCTGGCACCTTGCCTCAAAGGTACGGTTTTACCACCCACAGGCGTGCACACATGCACACCTGTTCACTATACAGGCGCGCATCTGCGCGCGCCTGTTTTTCCCACAGGCGCGCTCATGAGCGCGCCTGTTCACCATATAGACGCGTTCTAGGGCGCGCCTGTCAAACCCACAGGCGCGCTTGTGAGCGTGCCTATTCACAATACAGGCGCGCACTAGGGCGCTCCTGTCCACCTCACAGGCATGCCCCTAAGGCACGCCTTAAATCCCTACTCATGCGCATACACATGCGCTTATTCAGTGTACAGGCGTGCACTCATGTGCGCCTTCCACTGAGTCGCCCACGCATGTGGGCCCACCCTCTACCCAAAAACCCCCAAAACTCCCATACGACCCCCCCGTACCTACCCTCCCCAAAAATTGGAAACCTATAGCTATGCAGGATGTTCAGACCACTAACCTGAAACTCGCACGCCGTGAAACAGATGCCTTGTGCTCCCAAAATCACTCAATCTCCTCTGGATCTGCTCGAAAACTCACTGTAGCCGCAGGTACAAATGAGGTGGCAATGTGGGCCCTACAGCTATATATAGGCCTTTTGCCAAACTTCCACTCACCATTCCGGGAGCCCATGGCGTCCATTTTTCGAACCGTCTTCAGCCACGGGATCAGTGTCCCGTCACCTACGTCATGGCTATCCTTGGGCCACTTTTCACCCTGATCCCTCGGGGCACCTTTTTTGTTTTTCACATCATCGCCAGGTACGCACGCACATTGTCACATTTATCTAATACACGTTCACATTTGTTATTCTCTTCAGATATTGTTCACTTTGGGTATTTGGTTGTTCTGTGTGCAGGTACTTGGTCATCATCTCTTTACATCATTCCTTCAGGTATATATACTCAACACTGGCATGTAGTCTCTCCCGCTGTATTGCATTTCCCTTTCCAGTCACACCCTCTGATATTGGCCTTTAGGATACCCATTCCCGGCTCTACAGTACTCACACCTCCAGTTGCATCTTCAGTACTGTCACCCTGTAGCATTCTCACCTACATGAGTTGTCCCATTCATAGAACCTTTTT